>JADBJO010004513.1:87500-145000 GCA_016801955.1 Conus betulinus
GAAGCGTAGAGTACAGCCCTGTCATGTAGTCTCAGACCGAAATGGAAATCCGTAGCATCATCTTAATCATCCTCATTCTCATCCATCAGCATAAAAAAAAGTCTCAAATTCTGTGGCCCTTCATGCCCTGCTCTCATGGTGACCTCAATTTCGATGTCCTCTCCACGTCTGTGGCCTTGGTTTGGTTCCGTCGGGGTCACCGGTATCGGCGAGTCATGGGGGCTGTCGTTGGACGGACGTGGTGGCGCCCTCCGGAGGGAGAGCTCACTCACGCCGGCTCCGCGACTAAGCAATTATTGTCGTCAGTAGGGGGCTTAGTAGGTGGTGTCCTGCGTATGTTAGATCAGAACAGGCGCCACTGAACACCACTGAAGTGACTCAGCAGCAGTGCAGTGTCTCCTCCGGTGGGTTGCCTCTTGACGGCTTGACATTGACTGCTCCCTGTGGATTGCCGGTGCCGGGGCTGTGGCGGGAGCCGACCGGGCTGCGGCTGTGGACGGGGTGTCGGAATGAGCGGCGTGGGTGCACTGCCTCTGAGGTGGCGCAGAGGTTGGGATATTAAAAAAAAAGAAAAGGAAGTAGAAAAACAAACTTCAACGTGGGTCATAGCGCCGAGTGACATGGAAAAAAAAAATCGAAAAGTACAACAGTGGCAGTAATTACAGCAAACGCAATTATCACAAGTATTTTTCTCTATAGCGAATACCGCTATTTCTAGTACTGCTAATGCTGTTGGTTATATACTACTACTACTACTACTACTACTACTACTACTACTGTTGGTGCTTCTGCTGCTGTTATATGCCTAGTACATCATGAGAGTAGTGACAAGACGATCTAACAACATTGTTGTCAACAATGGCGCTGAGAACGTACATTTCAAATGCACAGGTACACACACACACACACACACACACACACACACACACACACACACAAACGAGCACACGCGCACGCGAGCACGCGCCCCCCCGCGCGCGCGCGCACACACACACACATACACACATACACCTGCGCGCACGCACACCATGCCTAAAAGTCAGAGAAGACGTAAACTAAGTAAGAGGGTGGTGATGGGTAAGGGTAGAACGCTTCTTCGAACAAACCTTTAGGAAAGCTGTAAAACTTGTCATCAGGTCTGCCTGGCGGACAGAGAGAGGGGGCTGATTACAGATGCAGGGACCCGAGTAAGAAAGAAAAAAGTAGTAAAAAAAATGTTGGCCGAAGGATTTTGGAACCAGAAAAGTAAGTCTGTACATGTGGATGTCAGAAAGAAAAAAAAACGTTGGCTGTATGGTTTTGGCCCACAAGAAGGGAGTCTGTCAATGTGAATGTCAGCAGCAGAACCAAGACAAAGAGGCGCCCACTGAGACAATCTAAGATTTGTCTTCTATGCAAGAAAAAAAACAAACAAAAAAATGAAAGAAGAAAAAGATGTGGAGAGAAAAGGGGGGGGGGGGGGGGGGGGGGGGGATGAAGACCGTTCTCAAACCGATGTTGGAGACATGAACGAAAAGTTATGGGTCATAACTCTCCCCACGGCGCTGCTGTGCAAAGGAACAAGGAGCTAAAGAGACGATCGTTTCACACAAGCTTCCGTGTAGTCCATGATCATTGCTGAACGTGATAAATGTGTGCATTTTTTCATACGTCTTTCAATATCCTATATTATATCGCAAATTCAGTATGGTCAAATGACAGGAGAAGAACATCTAATATTATTAAACAGTGACATATTTTAGTGCAAAAGCGGAGCCGGGGGTGCGGGATGGGTATAAACTAAAGAATGAGAAAAATAAAGTTCGATTTCGTGGGAATGTACACGAGATACAACTTGTGTAAAAAAAAAAAAAATTGAGCGTACAATGAATCTGCACGCGATGACCGCAGATCGGCAGGAATGAGACATAGAGAAGCCCCGCTTTCCATCCCCTAGTGCCCCTAACTGACTGCAGTTTTATCATAAAGGGAGTTTTCACATAAAAAAAAAAGTATTTCTTTACTTCCGTTTACAATGACTGTCATGACTTATGCTCTCCTGATTATCCCAATGAGCAACCATTAAATTAATTACGTCCACCGATAAAGAAAGAAAAAAAGGGCAAAGAATAAGGAAAGCATACAGGAAAAAAAAAAAACAAAAGCAGTCGTCCAAGCCACCCAAGCCCAAAACAAAGGGAGAGAGAAAGCAATCGTCAGGCCAGTGTTGAAATTCATGTTTACTTATGGCAAAATCCAATGGCTGACGTACTCAACATAGCTTAGTTCTATACGTCCTAAGATGCCAGTCGTCCACCTTATTTAACATGCATCGGTTTGAATCACTATGTGTAGGTATGCCATTTTTATGCTGCCCCCCCCCCCCCCCCCCCCCCCCCCCCACACACACACACACACTCTCTCTCTCTCTCTGTGAAGGTGTGCGTGTGCGCGCGCGCGCGCGCGTGTGTGTCGCTGCGTGCGTTCGAGTGTGCGTGTGCGTGTGTGTGTGTGTGCTGCTTGCGTGCGTGCGCACACGCGCGTGCGCGCGCGTGTGTGTGTGTGTGTGTGTGTGTGTGTGTGTGCGTGTGTGTGTGTGTGTGTGTGTGTGCGCGCGCGCCCCCTATGAAAACGAACAGATGGCCGGGAAACCTTGTGGGAAAGTAACGATGGATGAGGATTCTGGGAGAAAGAAGAGCTGGCTGGGAACCTTGTGGGAAAGGAAAGATGGACGGGAACCCTACCAGAAATAAAGAGATGCTCAGGAATCTTGCGGGAAAGGAAAGATGGACGGGGACCCTACGAGAACCTTGTGGGAAAGGAAAGATGGACCCTACCAGAAAGAAGAGATGCTCGGGAACTTTGTGGGAGAGGAAAGATGGACGACGACCTTACCAGGAAGGAGAGATGCTCGGGACCAATGCGGTAAAGGAAAGATGGACGAGGACCCAACCAGAAAGAAGAGATGCTCGGGACCAATGCGGTAAAGGAAAAATGGACGAGGACCCTACCAAAAAGGAGAGATGCTCGGGAATCTTTCGGGAAAGGAAAGATGGACGAGGACCCTAACAGAAAGAAGAGATGCTCGGGACCCATTCGGGAAAAGAAAAATGGACGAGAACCCTACCAGAAAGAACAGATGCTCGGGAACCTTGCGGAAAAAAAGGGAAAGATGGACGAGGACCCTACCAAAAAGAAGAGATGAACGGGAACCGTGTGAGAAAGGACAGATGGACGAGGACCCTACTAGAAAGAACAGATGAACGGGAACCTTGCGGGAAAGAAAAGATGGACGAGGACCTACAAGAAAGAACAGATGCTCGGGAACCTTGCGGGATAAGATAAGATAATGTTGCTTATAGCCCAGCCGACCGCAAAGGGCCATATCAGGGGTTGTCACCACGTTTAAAATCAACTCACAAGTCATTCATTCACCCAATTCTTTAAAATACAACCTTGCAGGAAAGGAAAGATGGACGGGGGCCCTACGAGAACCTTGTCGGAAAGAAAAGATGGACGGGGGCCCTACGAGAACCTTGTGGGAAAGAAAAGTTGGACTGGCGCCCTACGAGAAACCTTGTGGGAAAGATGGACGGGCACCCTACGAAAACCTTGTGGGAAAGAAAAGATGGACGGGGGCCCTACGAGAACCTTGTGGGACAGAAGACGGACGGGAACCTTGCGAGGAAAGGAAAGATGGACGAGGACCCTACACGAAAGAAAAGATAGACGGGACCCCTGTGGGAAAGAAAAGATGGATGAGGACGCTTCGCAAAATAAGAGATGGACAGAACCTTGTGGGAAAGGAAAGATGGATGAGGACGCTATGAGAAAGAACACCTGCCGGGGATTTTGTGGGAAAGGAAAGATGGATGAGGATCCTAGGAGAAAAGAAGATGGACGAGAACCTAGTGGGAAAGGAAAGATGGGATAAGGAACCAATGAAAAGGGAAGAGATGGCTGGGAACTTTGTGGGAAAGGAAAGATGGATGAGGACCCTAGGAGAAAAAAAGATATGTCTGACAACCTTGTGGGGGAAGGAAAGACGGACGAGGATTCTAGGGAGAAAGAAGAGGTGGCCAGGAACATTGAGGGAAAGAAAAGACGGACGAGGACGGAAACAGAGAAAGAAGAGATGGCCGGGAACATTGTGAGAAAGGAAAGGCGGACAAGGACACTACAAGAGAGGAGAAGATGGCCGGGAACCTTGTCGGAAATGAAAGATGGACGAGTACGCTTGTGGGAAATGAAAGATGGACGAGGACGCTACCAGAAAGAAGTGATGCTCGGAAAACTTGCGGGAAAGGAAAGATGGATAAGAACCCTAGGAGAGAGATGAAAAGATGGCCGGAAACCTTGCAGAAAAGAAAAGATGCCGAGGACCCTACCAGAAAGAAGAGATACTCGGACAGATGGACGAGAACCCTACCAGACAGAAGAGATACTCGGGTAACCATGCGGGAAAGGAAAGATGGACGAGGACCCTAGCAGAAAGAAGAGATACTCGAAAAACATGCGGGAATGGAGAGATAGATGAGGACCCTACCAGAAGGAAAAGATGAACGGGAACCTTGCGGTAAAGGTAAGATGGACAAGGATCGTCACAGAAAGAAGAGCTGGACGGGAACCTTGTCGGAAAGGAGAGATGGATGAGGACCCTACGCGAAAGAAGTGCTGGGACGTGAATCCTGTCGGAAACGAGGAAAGGAGAGATGGATGAGGGACCTTTGCGAAAGAAAAACTGGACGGGAACCTTGTTGGAAAGGACATAGATGAGGACCCTTTGCAAAAGAAGAGCTGGACGGGGAACCTAGCCAGGAAGGACAGATGGATGAGGACCCTTTGCAAAAGAAGAGCTGGACGGGAACCTAGCCAGGAAGGACAGATGGATGAGGACCCTTTGCAAAAGAAGAGCTGGACGGGAACCTAGCCAGGAAGGACAGATGGATGAGGACCCTTTGCGAAAGAAGAGCTGGACGGGAACCTAGCCAGGAAGGACAAATGGACGAGGACCATATGCGAAAGAAGAGCTGGACGGGAACCTAGCCAGGAAGGACAGGCGGATGAGGACCCATTGCAAAAGAAGAGCTGGACGGGAACCTAGCCGGGAAGGACAGATGGATGAGGACCCTATGCGAAAGAGCTGGACGGGAACCTAGCCGGGAAGGACAGATGGATGAGGACCCATTGCAAAAGAAGAGCTGGACGGGAACCTAGCCAGGAAGGACAGATGGATGAGGACCATATGCGAAAGAGCTGGACGGGAACCTAGCCGGGAAGGACAGATGGATGAGGGACCATTGCAAAAGAAGAGCTGGACGGGAACCTAGCCGGGAAGGACAGATGGATGAGGACACTTTGCGAAAGAAGAGCTGGACGGGAACCTAGCCAGGAAGGACAGATGGATGAGTACCCTATGCGAAAGAAGAGCTGGACGGGAACCTATCCGTGAAGGACAGATGGATGAGGACCCTAGGAGAATTAACAGCCGGACGGGAACATTGTGGGAAAGGAAAGACGGATGAGGACCCTAGGAGAAGGAAGAGCTGACTGGGAACCTTGTGGAAAGGAGAGATAGATGAGGACCCTAGGAGAAAAAAGAGGTGGCCGGGAACACCATATAAAAGGAAAGATGGATGAGGATGCTACCAGAAAGAAGAGCTGAACGTGAATCTTGTGGAAGGGAAAGATGGATGAGGACGATACGAGAAAGAAAGGATGGACGGGAACCCTGAGGGAAGAAAACAATGGATGAGGACGGTACGAGAAAGAAGAGCTGGCCGGAAACCTTGTGGGAAATGAAAGATGGACGAGGACGCTACCAGAAAGAATAGATGCTCGGAAAACTTGCGGGAAAGGAAAGATGGATAAGGACCCTAGGAGAATGAAAAGATGGCTGGGAACCTTGTGGAAAAGAAAAGATACCGAGGATCTAGGACCCTACCAGAAAGAAGAGATACTCGGGCAGATGGACGAGGACCCTACCAGACAGAGGAGATACTCGGGAACCATGTGGGAAAGGAAAGATAGACGAGGACCCTACCTGAAAGAAGAGATACTCGGTGACCATACGGGAAAGGAAAGGAAAGATGGACGAGGACCCTAGCAGAAAGAAGAGACATTCCGAAAACATGCGGGAAAGGAGAGATAGATGAGGACCCTACCAGAAAGAAAAGATGAACGCGAAACCTTGCGGTAAGGGTCAGATGGACGAGGATCGTCACAGAAAGAAGAGCTGGACGGGAACCTTGTCGGAAAGGAGAGATGGATGAGGACCCTACGCGAAAGAAGTGCTAGACGTGAATCCTGTCGGAAACGAGGAAAGGAGAGATGGATGAGGACCCTTTGCGAAAGAAAAAACTGGATAGGAATCTTGTTGGAAAGAACATAGATGAGGACCTTTGCGAAAGAAGAGCTGGGACGGGAACCTTGCTGGGAAGGACAGATGGATGAGGACCCATTGTGAAAGAAGAGCTGGACGGGAACCTTGCTGGAAGGACAGATGGATGAGGACCCCATGCGAAAGAACAGCTGGACGGGAACCTAGCCGGGTAGGACAGATGGATGAGGACCCTTTGCGAAAGAAGAGCTGGATGGGAACCTAGCCGAGAAGGACAGATGGATGAGGACCCTTTGCGAAAGAAAAACTGGACGGGAACCTAGCCGGGAAGGACAGATGGATGAGTACCCTTTGCAAAAGAAGAGCTGGTCGGGAACCTAGCTGGCAAGGACAGATGGATGGAGGAGGACCCTATGCAAAAGAAGAGCTGGATGGAAAACATTGCGGGAAAGGAAAGATGGACGAGGACGCGACGAGAAAGAAGATATGCTCGGGAACCTTGGGAGAAAGGAAAGATGGACGAGGACCCTACCAGAAAGAAGAGATGATCGGGAACTATGCGGGAAAGGAAAGATAGACGACGACCCTACCAGAAAGAAGAAATGCTCGGAAACCACGCGGGGAAAGGAGAGACGGACAATGACCCCACTAGAAAGAAGAGAAGCTCGGGACCCATGTGGGGAATGGGAAGATGGATAAGGACCCTACCAGAAAGAAGAAAGATGCGGTAACCATGCGGGAAAGGAAAGATGGACGAGGACTCTACCAGAAAGAAGAGAGAGCTGCTCGGGAAGCTTGCGGGAAAAGAAAGATGGACGAGGACCCTACCAGAAAGAACAGATACCTGGGAACTTTGCGGAAAAGGAAAGATAGACAAAGACCCTTCCAAAAAGAACAGATGCTCGGGAACCTTGCGGGAAAAGAAAGATGGACGAGGACCCTACCAGAAAAGAATAGATGGACGGGAACCTTTCGGGGAAAGGAAAGTTGGATGAGGACCATAAGAGAAAGAAGAGATGACTTTGAACCTTGTCGGAGAGGAAAGATGGATGAGGACCCTACGAGAAAGAAGAGATGTCCGAGAACCTTGTGGGAAAGGAAAGACGGACGAGGATTCTAGGAGAAAGAAGAGATGGCCGGGAACATTGAGGAAAGGAGAGACGGACGAGGACGGAAACAGAAAGAAGAGATGGCCGGGAACATTGTGTGAAAGGGAAGGCAGACAAGGACGCTACAAGAAAGGAAAGATGGCCGGGAACCTTGTCGGAAAGGAAAGATGGATGAGGACCCTACGAGAAATAGGAGATGACCGGGAACCTTGTGGGAAAAGAAAGATGGATGAGGACGCCACGAGAAAGAAGAGCATGCCGCGAACCTTGTGGGAGAGGAAAAGATAGATGAAAACCCTAGGAGAAAGATGAGCTAACCAGGAGCCTTGTGGGGAAGGAAAAAAAAACGGACGCTACAAGAAAGAAGAGCTGGCCGGTAACCTTGGGGGAAAGGAAAAATGGACGAGGACGCTGCGTAAACTTTGCTGGAAAGTAAAGATGGATGAGGAGACTACGAGAAGGAAAAGATGCTTGGGAACCTTGCAGGAGAGGAAAGATGGACGAGGACTCTACGAGAAAGAAAAGATACTGGGGAACCTTTTCGGAAAGGAAAGATAGACGAGGACGCTTGTGGGAAAAGAAAGATGGACGAGACGCTACCAGAAAGAAGTGATGCCCGGAAAACTTGCGGGAAAGGAAAGATGGATATGGACCCTAGGAGAATGAAAAGATGGCCGGAAACCTTGCGGAAAAGAAAAGAGACCGAGGACCCTACCAGAAAGAAGAGATACTCGGGCAGATGGACGAGGACCCCCTACCAGACAGAAGAGATACTCGGGAACCATGTGGGAAAGGAAAAAGATGGACAAGGACCCTACCTGAAAGAAGAGATACTCGGTAAAAATGCGGGAAAGGAAAGGAAAGATGGACGAGGACCCTAGCAGAAAGAAGAGATACTCAGAAAACATGCGGGAATGGAGAGATAGATGAGGACCCTACCAGAAGGAAAAGATGAACAGGAACCTTGCGGTAAAGGAAAGATGGACGAGGCCCGTAACAGAAGGAACAGCTGGATGGAAACCTTGTCGCAAGGGAGAGATGGATGAGGACCCTACGCGAAAGAAGTGCTGGAAATGAATCCTGTCGGAAACGAGGAGGAAAGGAGAGATGGATGAGGACCCTTTGCGAAAGAAAAACTGGACGGGAACCTTGTTGGAAAGGACATAGATGAGAACCCTTTGCAAAAGAAGAGCTGGACGGGAACCTAGCCGGGAAGGACAGATGGATGAGGACCCTTTGCGAAGAAGAGCTGGACGGGAACCTAGCCAGGAAGGACAGATGGACGAGGACCCTATGCGAAAGAAGAGCTGGACGGAAACCTATCTGGAAAGGACAGATGGATGAGGACCCTATGCAGAAGAAGAACTGGACAGGAACCTTGTCGGAAATTTGAGATGAATGGGGACCCTCTGCAAAAGAAGAGCTTGACTGGATTCTTGCAGGAAAGGAGAAATGGTTGAGGACCCTAGGGAGACAGAGGAGCTGGTCGGGAACCTTGTGGAAAAGGAAAGACGGACGAGGACTCTACGAGAAAGAAGAGATGGCTGGAAACCTTGTGGAAAAGGAAAGATGGACAAGGACTCTACGAGACAAAAAAGAGATGGCCGGGAACCTTGTGGGAAAGGAGAGATGCATGAGGACCCTAGAAGTATTAACAGCTGGACGGGAACATTGTGGGAAAGAAAAGACAGATGAGGACCCTAGGGAGAAGGAAGAGCTGACTGGGGGAACTTGTGGGAAAGGAGAAATGGATGATGACCCTAGGAGAAAGAAGAGGTGGTCGGAGCTCCGTAGAAAAGGAAAAATGGATGAGGACGCTACCAGAAAGAAGAGCTGAACGTGAATCTTGTGGGAAGGGAAAAATGAGGAGGAGGGTACGAGAAAGAAGAGCTGGCCAGGGAATTTGTGGGAAAGGAAAGATGGATGAGGACGCTACGAGAAAGAAAGGATGGACGGGAACCCTGAGGAAAGAAAAGATGGATGAGGAAGGTATGAGAAAGAAGAGCTGGCTAGAAACCTTGCAGGAAAGGAAAGATGGATGAGGACGCGACGAGAAAGAAGATATGCTTGGAAACCTTGGGGAGAAAGGAAAGATGGACGAGGACGCTACCAGAAAGAAGAGATGATGGGGAATTATGCGGGAAAGGAAAGACAGACAACGACCCTACCAGAAAGAAGAAATGCTTGGAAAGCACGCGGGAAAGGAGATATGGACGATGACCCCCTACTAGAAAGAAGAGAAGCTCTGGACCCATGCGGGAATGGGAAGATGGATAAGGACCCTACCAGAAAGAACAGAAGCTCGGGAACCTTGCGGGAAAAGAAAGATGGATGAGGACCCTACGGGAAAGAATAGATGGATGGGAACCTTGCGGGGAAAGGAAAGATGGACGAGCACCCTAAGAGAAAGAAGAAATGGTCGGAAACCTTGCGGGAAAGGAAAGATGGACGACGACTGTACGCAAAAGAAAGGATGGACAGGAACCTTGTAGGAAAGGAAAGATGGGACGAGGATCTTACGCGAAAAAAGAGCTGGCCGGGGGCCTTGAGGGAAAGGAAAGACGGACAAGGACGCTACGAGAAAAAAAAGATGGACGGAAACCTCGAGGGAAAGAAACGATGGACGAGGACGCTACAAGAAAGAAGAGCTGGCCGGAAACTTGCGGGAAAGGAAAGATGGACGAGGACGCGACGAAAAAAGAAGATAAGTTCGGGAACCTTGCGGGGAAAGGAAAGATGGACTAGGACGCTACGAGAAAGAAGAGATGCTCGGGAGCCTTGTGGGAAAGGAAAGATGGACGAGGACCCTACCAGAAAGAAGAGATGCTCAGAAACCATGCTGGAAAGGAAAGATGGACGAGAACCCTACGAGAAAGAAGAGATGCTCAGAAACCATGCTGGAAAGGAAAGATGGACGAGAACCCTACGAGAAAGAAGAGATGCTCGGGACCCATGCGGGGAAAGGAAAGATGGACGAGGACCCTACCAGAAAGAAGAGATGCTCAGAAACCATGCTGGAAAGGAAAGATGGACGAGAACCCTACGAGAAAGAAGAGATGCTCGGGACCCATGCGGGAAAGGAAAGATGGACGAGGACTCTACCAGAAAGAAGAGATGCTCAGAAACCTTGCAAGAAAGGAAAGATGGATGAGGACCCTACCAGAAAGAACAATGAACGGGAACCTTGCGAAAAAGGAAAGGTGGACGAGGACCCTACCAGAGAAAGAAGAGATGCTCGGAAACCTTGCTGGGAAAAAAAGATGGACGAGGACGAGGACCCTAGGAGAGAAAGAAGTGAGGGCCAGGAACCTTGTGGGAAAGGAAAGATGGATGAGGACCCTATGAGAAAGATCAGGCTAGGAACCTTGTGGGGAAAGGAAAGACGACGAGGACGCTACGAGAAAGAAGAGATGGCCGGGAACTTTGTTGGAAAGGTCAGACGGACGAGGACGCTACGAGAAAGGAAAGATCGAGGAGGACTCTACGAGAAATAAAAGATTGACGAGATGGCCAGAAACCTTGTGGGAAAGGAACGACGGATGAGGACCCAATGAGGAAGCAGAGATGTCTGAGAACCTTGTTGGAAAGGACAGACGGACGAGAGGACCAGGACCGTTACGGGAAAGGAAAGACAGACGAGGACCCTACGAGAGAAGAAGGAATGGCCAGGAACCTTGTGGGGAAAGGAAAGACGGATAAGGATCCTAGGAGAAAGAAGAGATGGCCGGGAACCTTGTGGGAAAGGAAGACATTTGAGGGCCCTACGAGAAAGACGTGATCGACGGGAACCTTGTGGGAAAGGAAAGACGGATGAGGACCCTACGAAAAAGAAGAGATGCTCGGTAATCTTGTGGAAAAAGAATTGCAGGCGTGGATCCTAGGAGAAAGGAATGACGGATGAGGACCCTAGGAGAAAGAAGAGGTGGCTGGGAAGCTTTTCGGAAAGGAAAAAAAAAACGGACGAGAAAGAAGAGATGGCCGGGAACTTTGTTGGAAAGGAAAGACATACGAGGATGCTACGAGAAAGGAAAGATCGAGGAGGACCCAACGAGAATGCAGAGATGTCCGAGAACCTTGTGGGAAAGAAAGAAAGACGGACGAGATGGCCAGCAGCCTTATGGGAAAGGAAAGATGGACGAGGACCCTACGAGAGAAGAAGAGATGGCTGGGAACCTTGTGGGAAAGGAAAGACGGATGAGGATCCTAGGAGAAAAGAAGAGATGGCCGGGAAGCTTGTGGAAAAGGAAATACGGATGAGGACCCTGCAAGAAAGGAGAGATGCTCAGTAATCTTGTGGGAAAGGAAAGATGGACGAGGACCCTACGAGAAAGAGAAGATGTCCGTGAACCTTGTGGGAAAGGAAAGACGGACGAGGACCCAATGAGAATGAAGAGATCAAAGCAGAGATGGCTGGGAACCAAGTGGAAAAGGAAAGACCGATGAGTACCCTACAAGAAAGGTCAGATGGCCGGGTACCTTGTGGGAAAGGAAAGATGGACCTGGACCCTAGGAGAAAGGAAAGACTGATGAGGATCCTAGGAGAAAGAAGTGATGGCTGGGAGCCTTGTGGGAAAGGAAAGATGGATGAGAATCCTAGGAGAAAGAAGAGATGGACGGGAACCTTGTTGGAAAGAAATGACAGATGATGACGCTACAAGAAGAAAGAGATGCTCGTGAACCTTGTGGGAAAGGAAAGATGGACGAGATGGCTGGGAACCTTGTGGGAAAGGAAAGACGGACTAGAACCCTGGATGAAAGAACAGATGGCCGGGAACCTTATGGGAAAGAAAAAATGGATGAGGATCCTAGGAGAAAGACGAGATGGCCGAGAACCTTGTGGGAAAGGAAAGATGGATGAGGACCCTAGGAGAAAGAAGAGATAGGCGGGAACCTTGAGGGAAAGGAAAGACAGACGAGAAAGCTACGAGAAAGAAGAGATGGCCAGGAGCCTTGTGAGAAAGGAAAGGCAGATGACGACGCTACAAGAAAGGAAAGACGACCAGGAACCTTGTCAGAAAGGAAAGATGGATGAGGATCCTACGATAAAGAGAAGATGACTGGGAACCTTGTGGGAAAGAAAGGATGGATGAGGACCCTAGGAGAATGAAGAGCTGGCTGGGAGCTGTGTGGGAAAGGAAAGATGAACGAGGACGCTACGAGAAAGAAGAGCAGGCCGGGAGCCCCATGGGAAAAGAAAGATGGATGAGGACGCTACCCGAAAGAGCTGGACGTGAATCGTGTGGGAAAGAAAAGATGGATGAGGGGGGTACGAGAAAGAAGAGCTGGCCGGGGACCTTGTGGGAAAGGAAAACGGACAAGGACGCTACGAAAAAAAAAGATGGACGGGAACCTCGAGGGAAAGAAACGATGGACGAGGATACTACAAAAAAGAAAAGCTGGCTGGAAACTTGCAGGAAAGGAAAGATGGACGAGGACCCTACCTGAAAGAAGAAAAGCTCGGGACCAATGTGGAATGGAAAGATGGATAAGGACCCTACCAGAAAGACGAGATGCTCGGAACCCATGCGGAAAAGGAAAGATGGACGAGGACCCTACCAGAAAGACGAGATGCTCGGGACCCATGCGGAAAAGGAAAGATGGACCCTACCAGAAAGAAGAGATGCTCGGGACCAATACGGGAATGGAAAGATGGATAAGGACCCTAGCAGAAAGAGGAATGCTCTGGACCCATGCGGGAAAGGAAACATGGACGAGGACCCTAGCAGAAAGGAAGAGAGATTCTCGGCTATCTTGAAGGAAAAGAAAGATGGATGAGAAACCTACCAGAAAGAGATGCTCGGGACCCATGCGGGAAAGGAAAAGATGGACGAGGACCCTACCAGAAAGAAGAGATACTCGGGTACCTTGCGGGAAAAGGAAGATGGATGAGGACCCTACCAGAAAGAAGAGATGCTCGGGACCCTTTTGGGAATGGAAAGATGAATAAGGACCCTACCAGAAAGAACAGATGCTCGGGACCCATGCGGAAAAGGAAAGATGGACGAGGACCCTACTAGAAAGAAGAGATACGCAGGTTCCTTGTGGGAAAAGAAAGATGGATGAAGAACCTACAAGAAAGAAGAGATGCTCGGGACCCATGCGGAAAGGAAAGATGGACGAGGACCCTACCAGAAAGAAAAGATACTTTCGGAGCCATGCGGGAAAGGAAAAATGGGCGAGGACGCTAGTAGAAGAGATGCTCGGGAACCTTGCGGGAAAGCAAAGATGGATGAAGAACCTACCAGAAAGAGGAGATGATCGGGAACCATGCGGGAAAGGAAAGACAGACGAGGACCCTACCAGAAGGAAGAGCTGCTCGGAAACGACACGGGAAAGGAACGATGGACAAGGACCCTATCAGAAAGAAGAGAAGCTTGGGACCAATGCGGGAATGGAAAGATGGATAAGGACCCTGCCAGAAAGAGAGATGCGCGGGACCCATGCAGGAAAGGGAAACATGGGCGAGGACATCAGCAGAAAGAAGAGATGCTCTCATGTGGGAAAGGAAACATAGACGAGGACCCTACCAGAAAGAAGAGATACTAGGGTACCTTGTGGGACAAGAAAGATGGACGAGGACCCTACCAGAAAGAAGAAGAGATATGGGGTACCTTGCGGGAAAAAAAGATGGACGAGGTCCCTACCAGAAAAAGAAGAAATGCTCGGGTACCTTGCGTAAAAGGAAAGATGGACGAGGACCTTACCAGAAAGAAGAGATGCTCGGGAACCTTCCGGGAAGGGAAAGATTGACGAGGACGCTACTGGAAAGACGAGATGCTCGGGAACCTTTCGGGAAAGGAAAGATGGACGAGGACCCTACCAGAAATGAGATGATCGGGACCCATGCGGGAAAGAAGAGAGAGAGAGACGAGAACCCTGCCAGAAGATTAAGATTAAGATTAAAATTATAGTCCCGTCAACAGCAGAGGTTATCTCAGGACTGTCACCACGTTCCAAACTACCACATGACCCTGCCAGAAAGAAGAGATGCTTGGAAACCACACGGGAAAAAACGATGGACGAGGACCCTACCGGAAAGAAGAGATACTCGGGGTACCTTGCGGGAAAAGGAAGATGGATGAGGACTCTACCAGAAAGAAGAGATGCTCGGGACCAATGCAGGAATGGAATGAAAGATGAATAAGGACACTACCAGAACGAATAGATGCTCGGGACCCATGCAGAAAAGAAAAGATGGACGAGGACCCTGCCAGAAAGAAGAGATACTTGGGTACCTTGCGGGAAAAGAAAGATGGATGAGGACCCTACCAGAAAGAAGAGATGCTTGGGACCCATGCGGGAAAGGAAAGATGGTAAGGACCCTACCAGAAAAGAAGATATACGCGGGTACCTTGCGGGAAAAGAAAGATGGACGAGGACCCTACCACAAAGAGGAAATGCTCGGGTACCTTGCGGAAAAGGAAGATGGACGAGGACCCTTCGAGAAAGAAGAGATGGATACGAACGTTGCAGGGAAAGTAAATATAGACGAGGACCCTAAGAGAAAGAAGAGATGCTCGGAAACCTTAAGGGAAAGGAAAGATGGACGACGACCGTACGCGAAAGAAAGGATGGACAGGAACCCTGCAGGGAAAGGAAAGATGGACGAGAACCCTAGGAGAAAGAAGAGATGGATGGGATCCTTGTGGGAAAGGAAAGATGGATGAGGACCCTAGGACAAAGAAGAGATGGTTGGGGACCTTGTGGGAAAAGAAACATGGACGAGGACCCTACGAGAAAGAAGAGATGGATGGGAACCTTGTGGGGAAGGAAAGATGGATGAGGATGCTACGAAAAAAAAGAGGAGCTGGCTGGGAACCTTGTGGGAAAGGAAGGATGGATGAGGACCCTAAGAAAAAGAAGAAATGGTTGGGAACCTTCTGGGAAACATGGACGAGGACCCTACGAGAAAGAAGAGATGGATGGGAACCTTGTGGGGAAGGAAAGATGGATGGATGAGGATGCTACGAAAAAGAGGAGCTGGCTGGGAACCTTGTGGGAAAGGAAGGATGGATGAAAATCCAAGGAGAAAGAAGAGATGGACGGGAACCTTGTGGGAAATGAAAGATGGGCGAGGACCCTAGGAGAAAGAAGTGATGGACGTGAACCTTGTGAGAAAGGAAAGATGGACGAGGATCCGATGCGAAAGAAGAGGTGGTCGAGAATCTTGTGGTAAAGGAAAGATGAATGAGGATCCTAGAAGAAAGAACAGATGCTCGGAAACCTTGCTGGAAACGAAAGATGGAGGAGATTGCTGGGAACCTTGTATGAAAGGAAAGACGGACTAGATGGCAGATAACCTTGTGGGAAAGGAAAGATGGACGAGAGCCCCAGGAGAAAGAAGAGATGCTCGGAAACCTTAAGGGAAAGGAAAGATGGACGACGACGACCGTACGCGAAAGAAAGGATGGACAGGAACCCTGCAGGAACGGAAAGATGGACGAGGACCCTAGGAGAAGAAAAGATGGACGAGAACCTTGTGGGAAAGGAAAGATGGATGAGGAGGATCCTATGAGAAAGAAGAGATGGACGGGAACCTTGTGAGAAAGGAAAGATGGATGAGGATCCTATGAGAAAGAAGAGATGGACGGGAACCTTGTGGGAAAGGAAAGACGGATGAGGACCCTACGAGAGCAAGAGAGAGATGCTCGGTAATCTTGTAGGAAAGGAAAGATGGAAGAGTGCCCTACGAAAAAGAGAAGATGACCGTGAACCTTGTGGGAAAGGAAAGATGGACGAGGACCCTATAAGAATGAAAAGATGAAAGCAGAGATGCTCAGTAAACCTAGTGGAAAAAAAAGAAAGACAGATGAGTACCCTACGAGAAAGGAAAGACGGACGAGGACCCTATGAGAATGAAGAGATCAAAGCAGAGATGCTCAGTAACCTAGTGGAAAAGGAAAGACAGACGAGTACCCTACGAGAAAGGAAAGATGGCCGGGAACCTTGAGGGAAAGGAAAGATGGACGTGGACCCCAGGAGAAAGGAATGACGGGTGTAGAGCCTAGGAGAAAGAAGAGGTGGCTGGGAAGCTTGTCAGAAAGGAAAGACAGATGAGGATCCTAGGAGACAAGTGATGGACGGGAATCTTGTGGGAAAGAAGGGACGGATAAAGATCCTAGGAGAAAGAAGTGATGGACGGGAACCTTGTGGGAAAGGAAAGACGGATGAGAATCCTAGGAGAAAGAAGAGATGGCTGGGAGGCTTGTGGGAAAGGAAAGACGGATGAGGATCCTAGGAGAAAGAAGAGATGTCCGGGAACCTTGCCGGAAAGGAAAGACGGATGAGGACCCTAGGAGAAAGAAGAGATGAACAGGAACCTTGTGGGAAACTAGAGATGGATGAGGATCCTAGGAGAAAGAAGAAATGGCCGGAAGTTTGTGGGAAAGGAAAGACGGATGAGGACCCTACGAGAGGGAAACGATGGTCGGGAACCTTGTGGGAAAGGACAAATGGATGGGGACCCTAGGAGAAAGAAAAGATGATCAAAAACCTTGTCAGAAAGGAAAGATGGATGAGGACACAATGGCAGATGGGAATCTTGTCAGAAAGAAAGATGGCTGAGGACACTATGAGAGATTGGAACCTTGTCAGAAAGGAAAGACGGATGAGGACCCTAGGAGAAAGAAGAGATGGCTGGGAACCTTGTGGGAAAGGGAAAGATGGATGAGGACCCTAGGAGAAAGATGTGATGGACGGGAACCTTGTGGGAAAGAAAGGACGGATAAAGATCCTAGGAGAAAGAAGTGATGGACGGGAACCTTGTGGGAAAGGAAAGATGGATGAGAATCCTAGGAGAAAGAAGAGATGGCCGGGAACCTTGTGGGAAAGAAAGGACGAATAAGGATCCTAGGAGAAAGAAGTGATGGACGGGAACCTTGTGGGAAAGGAAAGACAGATGAGGACCCTACGAGAAAGAAGAGATGCTCGGTAATCTTGTGATAAAGGAAAGATGGAAGAGGGCCCTACGATAAAGAGAAGATGACCGGGAACCTTATGGGAAAGGAAAGATGGATGAAGACCCTATGAGAATGAAGAGATCAAAGCAGAGATGGCCGGGAACCTAGTGGAAAGGGAAAGACAGACGAGTACCCTACGAGAAAGGAAAGATGGCCGGGAACCTTGAGGGAAAGGAAAGGTAGACGTGGACACCAGGAGAAAGGAAAGACGGATGAGGAGCCTAGGAGAAAGAAGAAATGCCTGGGAAGGTTGTCGGAAAGGGAAAGATGGATGAGGACCCTAGGAGAAAGAAGAGACGGATAGGAACCTTGTGGGAAACGAAGGAAAGACGGATGAGGACCCTACGAGAAGGAAACGATGGTCGGGAACCTTGTGGGAAAGGACAAATAGATGGGGACCCTAGGAGAAAAAAAAAAGATGATCGGAAACATTGCCGGAAAGGAAAGATGGATGAGGACACAATGGCATATGGGAACCTTGTCAGAAACGAAAGATGGTTGAGGACACTGTGAGAGATGGGAACCTTGTGGGGGAAAGGAAAGACGGATGAGGACCCTAGGAGAAAAAAGAGATGCTGGGAACCTTGTGGGAAAGGAAAGACGGATGAGGACCCTAGGAGAAAAAAGAGATGGCTGGGAACCTTGTGGGAAAGGGAAAGGTGGATGAGGACCCTAGGAGAAAGAAGAGATGGCTGGGAACCTTGTGGGAAAGGAAAGACGGACGAGGATCCTAGGAGAAAGAAGAGATGGCTGGGAACCTTGTGGGAAAGGAAAGACGGATGAGGATCCTAGGAGAAAGAAGAGATGGCTGAGAACCTTGTGGGAAAGGAAAGACGGACGAGGATCCTAGGAGAAAGAAGAGATGGCTGAGAACCTTGTGGGAAAGGAAAGACGGACGAGGATCCTAGGAGAAAGAAGAGATGGCTGGGAACTTGTGGGAAAGAAAGGACGGATAAGGATCCTAGGAGAAAGAAGTGATGGACGGGAACCTTGTGGGAAAGGAAAAACGGATGAGGACCCTACGAGAAAGAAGAGAGATGCTCGGTAATCTTGTAGGAAAGGAAAGATGGAAGAGTGCCCTACGAAAAAGAGAAGATGACCGTGAACCTTGTGGGAAAGGAAAGATGGACGAGGACCCTATGAGAATGAAAAGATGAAAGCAGAGAGATGCTCAGTAAACCTAGTGGAAAAAGAAAGACAGATGAGTACCCTTCTTGAAAGGAAAGATGGCCGGTAACCTTGAGGGAAAGGAAAGATGGACGTTGACCCCAGGAGAAAGGAACGACGGATGAGGATCCTAGGAGAAAGAAGAGATGGTCAGGAACCTTGTCGGAAAGGAAAAACGGATGAGGACCCTACGAGAAAAAAAGAGATGCATAGGAACCTTGTGGGAAACGAAAGACGGATGAGGATCCTAGGAGAAAGAAGAAATGGCCGGGAAGCTTGTGGGAAAGGGAAAGACGGATGAGGACCCTACGAGAAGGAAACGATGGTCGGGAACCTTGTGGGAAAGGGAAAGATGGATGGGGACCCTAGGAGAAAAGAAAAGATGATCAGAAACCTTGTTGGAAAGGAAAGATGGATGAGGACACAATGGCAGATGGGAACCTTGTCAGAAAGGAAAGATGGCTGAGGACACTATGACAGATGGGAACCTAGTCAGAAAGGAAAGATGGATGAGGACTCATTGAGAAAGAAAAGATAGCCGGGAACCTTGTGGGAAAGGAAAGACGGATGAGGACTCATTGAGAAAGCAAAGACGGCCAGGAACCTTGTAGGAAAGGAAAGACGGATGAGGACCCTAGGAGAAAGAAAAGATGGCTAGGAACGTTGTGGGAAAGGGAAAGAGGGATGAGGACCCAAGAGAAGAAGAGATGGCTGGGAACCTTGTTTAAAAGGTACAAATGGATGAGGACCCTAGGAGAAAGAAGTGATGAACGGGAATCTTGTGGGAAAGAAAGGACGGATAAAGATCCTAAGAGAAAGAAGTAATGGACGGGAACCTCGTGGGAAAGGAAAGACGGATGAGGATCTTAGGAGAAAGAAGAGATGGCTGGGAACCTTGTAGGAAAGAAAAGACGGATGAGGATCCTAGGAGAAAGAAGAGATCGCTTGGAACCTTGTGGGAAAGAAAGGACGGATAATGATCCTAGGAGAAAGAAGTGATGGACGGGAACCTTGTGGGAAAGGAAAGACAGATGAGGACCCTACGAGAAAGAAGAGATTCTCGGTAATCTTGTGATAAAGGAAAGATGGAAGAGGGTCCTACGAACAAGAGAAGATGATCGGGAACCTTGTGGGAAAGGGAAAGATGGACGAAGACCATATGAGAATGAAGAGATCAAAGCAGAGATGGCCGGGAACCTAGTGGAAAAGGAAAGACAGACGAGTACCCTACGAGAAAGGAAAGATGGCCGGGAACCTTGAGGGAAAGGAAAGATGGACGTGGAACCCAGGAGAAAGGAATGACGGGTGTAGAGCCTAGGAGAAAGAAGAGGTGGCTGGGAAGCTTGTCAGAAAGGAAAGACAGATGAGGATCCTAGGCGACAAGTGATGGACGGGAATCTTGTGGGAAAGAAGGGACGGATAAAGATCCTAGGAGAAAGAAGTGATGGACGGGAACCTTGTGGGAAAGGAAAGACGGATGAGGATCCTAGGAGAAAGACGAGATGGCTGGGAAGCTTGTGGGAAAGGAAAGACGGATGAGGATCCTAGGAGAAAGAAGAGATGTCCGGGAACCTTATCGGAAAGGAAAGACGGATGAGGACCCTAGGAGAAAGAAGAGATGGACAGGAACCTTGTGGAAAACTAGAGACGGATGATGATCCTAGGAGAAAGAAGAAATGGCCGGGAAGTTTGTGGGAAAGGAAAGACGGATGAGGACCCTACGAGAAGGAAACGATGGTCGGGAACCTTGTGGGAAAGGACAAATGGATGGGGACCCTAGGAGAAAGAAAAGATGATCAAAAACCTTGTCAGAAAGGAAAGATGGATGAGGACACAATGGCAGATGGGAATCTTGTCAGAAAGAAAGATGGCTGAGGACACTATGACAGATGGGAACCTAGTCAGAAAGAAAGATGGATGAGGACACAATGGCAGATGGGAATCTTGTCAGAAAGAAAGATGGATGAGGACACAATGGCAGATGGGAACCTTGTCAGAAAGAAAGATGGCTGAGGACTCATTGAGAAAGAAAAGATGGCCGAGAACCTTGTGGGAAAGAAAGGACGGATAAAGATCCTAGGAGAAAGAAGTGATGGACGGGAACCTTGTGGGAAAGAAAGGATGGATAAGGATCTTAGGAGAAAGAAGTGATGGACGGGGAACTTGTGGGAAAGGAAAGACGGATGAGGACACTACGAGAAAGAAGAGATGCTCGGTAATCTTGTGATAAAGGAAAGATGGAAGAGGGCCCTACGAAAAAGAGAGAAGATGACCGGGAGCCTTTTGGGAAAGGAAAGATGGACGAGGACCCTATGAGAATGAAGAGATCAAAGCAGAGATGGCCGGGAACCTAGTGGAAAAGGAAAGACAGACGAGTACCCTACGAGAAAGGAAAGATGGCCGGGAACCTTGAGGGAAAGGAAAGATGGACGTGGACACCAGAGAGAAAGGAAAGAGAGATGAGGAGCCTAGAAGAAAGAAGAGGTGGCCGGGAACCTTGTCGGAAAGGAAAGACGGATGAGGACCCTAGGAGAAAGAAGAGATGGATAGGAACGTTGTGGGAAACGAAAGACGGATGAGGATCCTAGGAGAAAGAACAAATGGCCGGGAAGCTTGTGGGAAAAGAAAGACGGATGAGGACCCTACGAGAAAGAAACGATGGTCGGGAACCTTGTGGGAAAGGGAAAGATGGATGAGGACCCTAGGAGAAAGAAGAGATGGATAGGAACCTTGTGGGAAAGGAAAGACGGATGAGGATCCTAGGAGAAAGAAGAGGGGAAGCTTGTGGGAAAGGAAAGACGGATGAGGATCCTAGGAGAAAGAAGAAATGGCT
Organism: Conus betulinus; assembly: GCA_016801955.1. Lineage (NCBI taxonomy): Eukaryota > Metazoa > Mollusca > Gastropoda > Neogastropoda > Conidae > Conus > Conus betulinus. The sequence continues at coordinate 108,888 of JADBJO010004513.1, forward strand.
GGGAAGTTTGTGGGAAAGGAAAGACGGATGAGGACCCTAGGAGAAGGAAACGATGGTCGGGAACCTTGTGGGAAAGGGCAAATGGATGGGGACCCTAGGAGAAAGAAAAGATGATCGGAAACCTTGTCGGAAAGGAAAAAGATGGATGAAAACACAATGGCAGATGGGAACCTTGTCAGAAACGAAAGATGGTTGAGGACACGATGAGAGATGGGGAACCTTGTCAGAAAGGAAAGATGGATGAGGACTCATTGAGAAAGAAAAGATGGCTGGGAACCTTGTGGGAAAGGGAAAGACGGACGAGGATCCTAGGAGAAAGACGAGATGGCTGGGAACCTTGTGGGAAAGGGAAAGACGGACGAGGACCCTAGGAGAAAGAAGAGATGTCTGTGAACCTTGTGGGAAAGGGAAAGATGGATGAGGACCCTAGGAAAAAGAAGTGATGGACGGGAACTTTGTGGGAAAGGAAAGACGGATGAGGATCCTAGGAGAAAGAAGAGATGGCTGGGAACCTTGTGGGAAAGGGAAAGATGGATGAGGACCCTAGGAGAAAGAAGAGATGTGTCTGTGAACCTTGTGGGAAAGGGAAAGATGGATGAGGACCCTAGGAAAAAGAAGTGATGGACGGGAACTTTGTGGGAAAGGAAAGACGGATGAGGATCCTAGGAGAAAGACGAGATGGCCGGGAACCTTGTGGGAAAGGGAAAGATGGATGAGGACCCTAGGAGACAGAAGTGATGGACTGGAACCTTGTGGGAAAGGGAAAGACGGACGAGGACCCTAGGAGAAAGAAGAGATGGCTGGGAAGCTTGTGGGAAAGGGAAAGACGGACGGGGACCTTGTCATAAAGGATGGATGGATGAGGACACAGTCTGAAAAGAAGGATGGGTGAGGACATTATGAGAAAGGAGAGATGGATTCGGACATCATGAGAAAGAAAAGATTGATGAGGACATTATGAGAAATGGAAGACGGATGAAGACGCTACGAGACAGGAGAGAATGGATGATGGCTGCATAAAAAAAATGGATGAAGGCGTGATTGGGGGGGGGGGGGGGGGGGGGGGGGCTAACACTTTGTGAGAAAGAATAGACGGATGAGGATGTAGAAAATTAAGAAAGAAAGAAAGAAAGAAGGAAAGAAAGAAGGCTGATGAGGATGTCATGACACTGAGAAAGATGGATACGCACATCATGAGCTGGTGTACGAGAACATGGCGAGACAGAAAAGAACGGATTAGGACATTGCGAAGGAGGAAGAATGGGGGTGTGTACAAGTAAGAAAAGAAGAAAAATGGATGAGGACATGCAAGAAATAATTATGTAAAGGAAAATCACGAAAACAAAAAGGACGGAGAAAACTGACAAATGAAAGGATTGCTGAACAAGAATGGTGGGAAGGGCGGACGGGTGAAAACATGGCGTGGAAGGAAAACACGCATGGATATGGTAAGAATGTGCTATGTTATGGATATGGGGGTGTGTGATCATCACGAGTTAGAAAGGACAGTGGTTGAGGACATGACAGGGACGGAAACAACGGAGGAGACATGGTGAGGTATGAAAGGACGGATAGGAGATTGCGAGGAGAAAAAGGACGGATGAGGACACCTCAGGTTAAAAAGCAAAGAAAGGTAAAACGGCATGAGAAAGAAAATAACGGATGAAGACATGGTTGAGAAAACGAAAATGGGAACATGTTCAGCAAGGACGATGTGGGCAATGTCAGAAAGGCCAGTGGTGACATTTTCAGAAAAAACAAAGGACGAAAGTCGGAAAGAAAAGGATGAATAAAGAGGGAGATTTTCCCTTCGCACTCCTCTGCTCTCAATAGTAAACAGCTTCTTGGCGTAAAAGATCCATGGATCGTAAATGCCGTAACTACTGACAACGTTCTTAAATGCTTCGGGAGTATACAATGCTATGAGAATTAAATACAATAGCAGGAAGAAGCTCTTTGTACCGATTCCGGTACAAAACGAATAAATCACTTCCAGTATGCATTTCTTTCTCTTCCCAATTCAATTTCATTTTCCTGCATTTGGAGACACCAAGTCAGACAGAGGGGAAAGGGCGGAAATCTTGCCAAATGGGGATCTTTCAGTTTGCGAGCGTTTCTGCTCATTACAAGTGGCTGCTCATAAATGAAGTGCCACGTACCGTTTTACTTTCTCGCCGATAAGGACAATAGGAACTGCTTCAAGTCGCTGTAAGAGAAAACTACGTTCCGAGTTCATATTAAATTAAAGGGTGAATGAACGAGTATCCAAGCGACTGATTATCAAACTGCTCGACCGACTGATTGATCGATTGAGTTCTGAATTAACGTATTTGTTATCCAGAGCTGCGAACTGCTGATTTAACTTGAGAGAAATATTTTTTTAAAAATTGAGAGGAATTTCTGACAGGAGAGAGGAATACATATGCTATCGTACACAAAAGAAAAAAAACAATGACATTCCAGACACTTAACCTTTTTCCCCCTTTTGTCAAGGGCTTTCATGGAATCGCTGTCTCGGCCAACACACTGTTGCTCCTTTATATTTTTGAAGCACACCGTCATTTAACTTCATCCTTATGACTTGGCTCATTTTTGCACTTCAGAACCATCACTGCCTCTACTGTGTCTTGACCCAAGATGGGACGAAAACCTGTCAGGTTTCAATACTGCTCTATGAGTAAACGAACGGTAGATGTGCGAACTCTGCGAATAAACCAAGTTTTGGGGTGTCTTTTTTTTTTTTTTTTTCTTTTAGGGGACGGGGGATGGGGGTGTTTTTTTTCTTCCAGAATTGTACTTTATTTTACTTTTTTTTTTGTACGTCACGCGGAATAGCGGAATGACGTGCGTTTGAGCATAATACAATCCGCCGAAAGCGGAATGGTTGGCAGCTCTGGTTATCTATATTTCTTGACTATCTTCCATTTGCTTGTTGAACAGCTTTCCGTAAAACAAGGAAAGAATCAATTATTAATCTTGTACGGAAATCGGCAAAGTAAATTCCAAGTAATCGCTCTCCACAAACACACGTGCGAAAGCGCAAACACACACACACACACCTCTGTTGAATATCACTAATGTCGACAGACGTTAACATGATAAAGAAACAAAATCAATGATAATAACAACCCTCTCCATACTCACATTGACCCTCACCCGCCTACACACACACACACACACACACACACACTCTATCACACATACACACACACACACACACAATCAATCAATCAACCAACCAACCAATCAGTTTCACACACAAATGCGCGAGCAAGTGCGACTTTCGTATATTACAGGCTCACTGGGGGGGGGGGGGGGGGGGGGGGGGGGGTCATCTATCGATCGAGCACCATCACATTGGTCTCCTTTTAAAACGGTTAGACACACACATACAAACTTGGGGAGGGGTGGGAGAGGTGGGGATTAGGTTGGACATGAAAGGGGCTGTTGGATAGTGTGGAGGTGGAAAGCAGATGTTGGGATCAGTGAGAAATATCTGGAGTATCTAGAGAGAGAGAGAGAGAGAGAGAGAGAGAGAGAGAGAGAGAGAAATTGTTGTTTGAATTTAATTTAACAGCTATCCATATCTTAAGATAGACTGCGTGTGTGTGTGTGTGGGGAGGGGGGTGCATACAGGGGGGAGGGGTGAAACGGGAGGGTTGGAACTATCTTTTGATTGAGCACTATCCTTTTGTTTTTGTTTGTTTGGTTTTTTTTAATGGTTTAATTTATCTCCATTGTACACACATGGCCAGAAATGTAATCATATTAAAAGGAGACCAATGGGATAGTGCTTGATTAATAGATGCCCCCCCCCCCCCCCCCGCTTCTCTCTCTCTCTCTCTCTCTTTTTCTCTCTGTGTGTGTGTGTGTGTGTGTGTGTGTGTGTTTTCATGACTATAATTTGATAACGTGTGAAAAAATTATCTTTAGTTGTACACAAAGTATGTGTGACAGAATATCACACACACACACACACACACACACACACACACACACACACAAATAATATCTTATCAACTGTCTCCACTCGTATCAATTTTTTTGTGTTGAGAACATGATAGTCTCATCACAGAATGAGATCACACAGGATAGGGCAGCTGTCAGTCACTGCCAACACAACGACCACAAATTCACCACGCGTTCACACAAGTTTCGGAAACTTACTTCTTCGATGCTGAAGCAGAAAAGCACATGTAGGCAAATGGAGATCATGCCCAACGCCAATATTGTCACAATAAACTTCCGCCAAGACCACTGACGATGAAATTATTCGTTTTGGGTGTTGAGGTGGCGGATTGTTCGTTCATCCTCTCCATGTTTGTTCCCAGTCTCGCGCGTGCGCAGACTGGTCAGTCAGCTGGCTGGACAACCGAGCCACTACACGTGCAGCACGGGAAAAAGCCGCCTGACCTGCACCGAATTGTGAACGTCTCTCTCTCTCTCTCTCTCTCTCTCTTTACTTACATGGAATAGAAGGAAGATATATGAAGGGAAAGCACTGTGCAAAGTGACGTCCGCCATGTCACCTTTCCAGTGTCATCGATGTTCCCATTTCACGTTTGAAAAGGTTTGGGAGGTGTGAATACAGGTAGGGGGCAAAATGTGTTCGTGTGTTAATGATGACGACGATGATGATGATGATGATGATGATGATGATAATACTGATGATAATAATAATGATAATAGTAATAATAATAATAATAATAACAATGACAATAATAATAATGATGATATGAAGAAGAAGGATAGTGAAGATGACGATTATGATGGTAATAATGAATGATATTCATCATCGTCATCATCATCATCATCATAGTGATAAAAGCACACGCATAACACTCTCCGAGACATTAGATCAGTTGAGAATAAAAGTTAAACACACAGTCTAAGGTCATTCAACACGCACACTGGCCATATTGAGCCCTGATATATACACTAGCCTTCGTGCAATTAGCATGTGGACAGTTTTATGTCGGAATGCTTTCTGGATTATGTTGTGCCATGGGTGTAAAATCGGTGACAACTTGCGTCCTCAACGTCATAAACTACTGGATATAATGAATCGTTTGTGAATCGTATGTAGCCTGCTTCATCACTGGACAAGGCAGAGGAACATAAACAAATTATGAGAGAGAGAGAGAGAGAGAGAGAGAGAGAGAGAGAGAGAGAGAGAGAGAGAGAGAGAGAGAGAGAGAGAGGGGGGGGGGGGGGGGGGGGGGGGGGGCGGATGAGACGTTGAACAGATTGGGTGGTCCACATTGTGCATTCAAATTACGTCTTGCGGGATTGAAGAACTAGTCTGCGAATGGACGTTTATTTATTTGTGATGAAAGAATTTGATTATTGAGACATGAGATACTTGTGTAGATGTTTCTTGAAATGTTTTGGTGAAATAGTACTTTATAGACTGTGAGTTCCGAACAAATGGTCAAGAGTAAGCAAGGCTCATTTGGTCCTGATCAGTACGTGTTCAGGGTGGAAAGGAAAATCATCAAACTTCAAATCGTAGGCCAGTCTAGCAAAAAGCGGGTTGATGAAAGCGTATGGTGCGGAATTTTATACATAAAGAAAGTCTTGTTGATACATACAACAAACAAGCACACAACAAGTGCAAAGTGACGTTATTTCATTTACAAAGGACACCACAACACTTCTGGATACTTTCGGCGAAAGCGTCTTTTTTTTCAACAAACACAGGACAAGAGAGAAAAGAGATTAAAAAAAGAAAAAAAAAAAAACAGCAATACTTCCCTTGCACACAGCAATCCACAAAAGTCTTGTTGAATTCAAGTTGTTCATTAACATAAAGAATGCTTAGTGCTTTAGATTTGTCATTGACTGTTAACAGTAAAGCTTGAAGGAGTTTCTTTATCGCCTGTCGATGACGTTATGGCTTTCTTTCTTTATCTTTTTTTTTTTCTTTTTTTTTTTACAGTGTTGATATCACTATCGGAAATGTACCAACATTGGCCTCTTCCAGTGTCTTCACCCCCACCTTAAGCAGTTTGTTTCTCACAATAAAGGGAGGATCCCTGACTGTTTCTTTTCTTTTTAAATTCAGATGTACATGGTTTCGGTAGTTTCTATATTTGTTCTGACTAATGATATGATGGGGTAGAAAAAAAACAAAAAAAAAAACAAAAAAGAAAAACAAACAAACAAAACAAAAAACAAACAAAAAAACAACAAACGAAATGCTGTATCAATCCGAGGTTTTCTCAGATTAAATGTACAGATTTCTTCCCCTGTCTTGAAAGCCACTTAAGAACTGTGGTCTTGACATAAACGACGTGTCCTTAAAGTCCTCCGGCTAGTAGGACATTAAATTCACTATTCAATCCTCTCTTCTTTTCAGCGCATCTTGGCCAAGCTTTTCTGTTCGATCGCTTTGATTAATAACCAACGAAGAAGAAGAAGAACAAACAACAACAACAACAAAATAAAATAATAAATAAATAAAATAAACAAAGAAGATGAAACGACACCTACTGCCGAAATGCATTTTTTTTTTTAAACCAGAGGAAGGCAAAACTGCATTTTTAACTACAAGGAACAATAATACCAGTAATGTTTTAACTGCATGGGTATCTTTGTGGAAAGTGTGCACCCTCATCTGATCTTAGCTTAGAGTTAGACTGGAGCAGAGTTAGGGGTACATACGGATAGCCCTACGCCTCTTGCCTGTCGCTTGGGTTTGTGGCCTTACTGGGTCATACCCATTGCTGAAAAAAAAAAAAAAAAAAAAAAAAAGCTATTTCCCCGTTTTATCTCTGTGTAAAATGTAGGCTTATTCTGTGACAGTTCCGACAAAGCGAAAATTAAAGAACAAAATTGTTTCCTGTTGTTTCGTACCAGCTTGATCGAGTATACATGTAGTGATAAAACACAGGTGTGTGTGTGTGTGTGTGTGTGTGTGTCGCCGTGGCGAAGTGGTTAGCGTCGCGGACTCTCCGGTTGGGAGGTCGTGGGTTCGAATCCCATCAGAGTCATGTGGGCTTTTCTGCCCCGACCGGCTCCTACCCAGAGTTGTTTGCTGCGGACTCATTGGGAAGACTGGGACCACACAGTCGAGTTTCATCCACGTAATGGATGCGTTTCTGAGAGTGTTGCTCAAATTTCCTGACCAACACTGCAGGTGCCTGTATCTCTCGGGCCTGGTTGACGCCGGGATATATTATGAAAGGAAGCGTAGAGTACAGCCCTGTCATGTAGTCTCAGACCGAAATGGAAATCCGTAGCATCATCTTAATCATCCTCATTCTCATTGATCAGCAAAAAAAAAAAAAAAAAAGTCTCAAATTCTGTGGCCCTTCATGCCCTGCTCTCATGGTGACCTCATTTTTCGATGTCCTCTCCACGTCTGTGGCCTTGGTTTGGTTCCGTCGGGGTCACCGGTATCGGCGAGTCCATGGGGGCTGTCGTTGGACGGACGTGGTGGTGCCCTCCGGAGGGAGAGCTCACTCATGTCGGCTCCGCGACAAAGCAATTATTGTCGTCAGTAGGGGGCTTAGTAGGTGGTGTCCTGCGTATGTCGGATCAGAACAGGCGCCACTGAACACCACCGAAGTGACTCGGCAGCCGACCGGGCTGTGGCTGTAGACGGGGTGTCGGAATGAGCGGCGTGGGTGCGCTACCTCTGAGGCGGCGCAGAGGTTGAGACAGCAAAAACAAAAAACAAAACAACAAACAAACAAAAAAAAGATGTGTTGGTCGTGTCATTTCCCAACAAATTCATCGCAACAGCGGCATAGTGGGTTATCTGCCTGGAGCTTTTCGTTGTTGATGCACCTTCTATGTACGAAAAAAAAAAAAAAAAAAAAAAAAACAAACAAACCATGTTGTCTCAGATACTTGTCACTAGTTTAAAATAATGACATGCGAGTTGAAACAGGCCCTTTCCTGTCTTGTTGCTTTGGTTCCTAGTTTTCCTCTGTTGGTGAAGTCTTGGTTTACTTGGTCTCCTCTGTTGATGAAGTTTTGGTTTACTTGGCTTCCTCTGTTCATGAAGTTTTGGTTTACTTGGTTTACTCTGATAATGAAGTCGGTTTACTTGGCAAGATACCAATGGTCTGCAAATAACAAAAAAATCTTTTTTTTTTTCTCGTTTGTATAGCAGTTGGAAATCAAACTACAGATAACACTTACTCTGTGATTGCTTGGTGGTTTGAGAGTATTCAGGTACTCGGCTCCAAGACTGCAACAATTCCATAATATCCGGCTGTCCTTTACCTTAAACTACCCACGTTTTGTGGTGCACAGTTGCAGACACTCATACAAACACAGGCATTCAAGCACATGTGCATTCATTCATTTTGAGAACACCAAACGCACACTTGACTGTAAACACCCAGTTTTTCTATCACTTTAATAAGATTCTTTTTTCTTAAAACAGGGGCACACAAAACTGGGAACCACTCAACACAACACAGTGATGATACATGCATGTAGAATGAATTAACCAGAACTTTGAATAACCAGAAATGACAGCACATTTTTTTTGTTGTTGTTTTCTCTTCTATTATCACTCGGGACAGATACTACAACACGTGATAACAGTCGTTTACATACACATCATCACATGTTCTGTTATGGTTGTTGGCAAAATATGTTTTTTTTTTTCTCTTTGCTTTAGTAAATGCCACATAACATTTTCTTTTCAGTTAAATACTGTACACATACACATCACTGCAGCATAAAACCAAGTGTACTGTGTTTGGCGGTGGGGTTAGGGGTAGGTGAAAGAGGACAAGCTTTGAGAGCGAAAGAGGAGTGTACACCACGGGCGCTGCACTGATCACGAGAAAACGCGCAGCTTGTTCACTCCAAACCAAAACCTTGAAAATGATTACTGAATCCGCGTCAAGGAGAGAACTGAAGGGGGTAGGAAGAGAGGAGAGAGAGGGGGGGGGGGGGGGGGGGGGGGGGGAGGGTTGGGGGGGGGTGGGGGGGGGGGGGGGGGGGGGGGGGGGGGGAAGGACAGCGGGGGTGGGGAAGGGGAGCCGAATGACGTACAAACCATCATAAATCTTCTTCTTCTTTTTCCTTTTTTTTTGTTTGTTTGTTTGAGTGAAAAAAAAAAGTGTCAAAATTAGAACACAATTTTCCCTCTTTTCTTTCATTAGTATCAAATATAATGCGGTCGCATTGGGTGGGAGGGGAGGGAAAGGGGGTGCGGAGGTTGGGGAGGTGGGTGGGAGGATCGCCAACCTTAACCAAGATCGCAACTGTGATACATCCATATACATCTTTGTTCGGCGGGGTGCAGAGGGAGAATGGGGAGGGAAGAGAAGATTCTGCAGCAACCCTGGACCCCCCCCCCCCCCCCCCCCCCCATCTTCCCCACGCCTCCACCGCATAATAACCCACACTGACACCAAACCATTCAGCAGACCCAGTAGCGGTCCACAGTCGCACAGTCATAAAATCATGGATGGACATTCGCCAACCGACTGGTCAGATTTCCATCTCGGTCACCTCAGTCTATACAACGATCCCAGAACACGGCCCAATAACAGCTAGGCACACTTCCATGGTCATCTGATATCTCTGTGTGTGTGTGTGTGTGTGTGTGTGTGTGTGTGCGCGCGCGCAGGCATGCGCATGAACATAAGAGTGTGTGTGTGTGTGTTAGAGTGTAAGTTTGCATTATATTCAACAAATAAATAGTGGAAGAAAAACATGTGCTGGCTGACAATTCCTCCGCCATTACAATGACTTGACAAAAATTAATAAAAGACATATAAGAAAGAAAAAAAAAAAAAGGGGGGGTGGGGGGTGGGGGGGGGGGGGGGGATGGGGAGGGGAGGAGGTTGGAGGAGTAAGAGAAATAAGAAAACGGGAATGAAAAAGAAAGAGGGCAGCTAATTATAAATACGCTATCCTTCACTAGCAAACATATAGGGTTTATAAACATTTTACACATTATACATACATACATATACACACATACATACATATATAATATATATATATATATATATATATATATATATATATATATGTTACTTATCCTTGGAATTTATTAGTTTATATATATATATATATACATATATATATATCAGAAAGGGGGAGAATGAGTCGATGGTCATCTGATCATATAATGTACACATACATACAGGACAGGTGAGCCCATCAATCCTCTTGCAATGCATCAACACATTGCCTGAAATCACACAGGTTAGGTGGGTGGGGGGGAAGGAGATGAGATGGGGGTGGGGGAGGGGGTGGGAAGGGGAATGTGTATGGGGAGTTCTATGTTGTTCTGACATCTCAAACTGTGGATCAATGTCTCTAGAGTGAAGTGCACGTGTGTGGTGTGTGTGTGTGTGTGTGTGTGTGTGTGTGTGTGTGTGTGTACAAGACACATACCACTAGACAATACTAACAAGAAAACTGAACTACTTGACTGCACTCTTCAAATCAACAAATTCTCGACACGCAGTTGTGCATGACAGCGGCTTGATGAACTCACAAATCAAAAATTCTACACTTTAAGGGATCACCCGCACGACACGCACTGATGCGTGCACCGAATGTAAAATTCAGTGTGTGGTCAGCCAGTGACCAGCGGATGAAGTGTGTGGAAACATAAAGCAGACGGTAGGATTTGGACACACACACAAAAATGCTCCACCCCTTCAACAAACACAGGCTAGATCTGAAAACAGTTTTGTCTTGACAGCTGCGCTTTTTGTTGTTTTTTTTTTTTTGTTTGTTTGGTCCCCCCCCCCCCCCCCCCCCTCCCCCCCCGTATACAGCTTTGAAAATATAAACTGAACACATATGAAGAGGATTTTGTCATGTATGAAACCAAATGCTCTCTGTACTCATGAAGTACCACCATAGTCTACTATGGGTGTGCATCGTACGAGACCAACAAGTTGAACCATCAGCTCATATCACAACATTATAACTTATGTACAAGCAATCACACACATTGTAGAAACAAAACATGTTTGATGGGTTCCAGTTTGATCATTTCATGCGTGAAAATTATTCGCATGGCTTGGATTCTACTGGCGTTCAAATAGATGTGACGATGTATTCATGCATGTAAATTTTTTAAAAAAAAGTGCATTTGTGTGTGCGTGTGTGTGTGTGTGTGTGTTGTGTGTGTGTGTGTGTGTGTGTGTGTGTGCATGTGCGCATATGTGTGCTCACGCATATCTGGATAAGCATGAGCTTTACGCCCCCCATCCTCTCACCCTTATCATCGAAAAGAACACACTTCCAAGTTTTTTTTTTGGAGTGTCCCAATTCCTTCAGAAAGGATCAGTAACTGGCTTCGGGAACATTCCTACATCCCCTCCCCCCTTCTCTCTCCCCCTCCCTCCAGAACCTGGCATGGGACCTTCACAGGTCTCTGGAACCTCAATGCCAAATTACAACACCCCCCACCCCCCCCCCCCCATCTCCGCCTTTCCCCCACTCCCACCAGATCTTTCCATTTAACCCACGTCCGGCCCTGCCCTACTAACAATCAAAAGGTAACTCATGGGTCCCGTTCCTCTTTGTGATTAGTGTGTCCCGCCTTGTCAAACGGATTTACTGAACACCAATGTTTACTCTCTACCTGTCTAACATTGTCTTCCCTCTGTTGCTATCCAAACCCAGTTACATGGAAGTGCAAGAGAGAAGAAACCACTGCAGTGTAACTTGCCTTTCTCGCAATAGTACACAGCAACAAGAAAACGACTTCCAGTGCCTGTAAACATAATCACTGATCGTTAGAGAGTACAGCCGACTATGACAGACCAGGGCTATGGATGTATTTGCTGACCTGGGTCAAGAACTACCATTCATCTGTCTAAAAAATATACAAAAAAAATTCTACTGTAGATAAAACAATTAAGATGAATAAAGCTGTGTGAAAAAAGCAACAACAAAACAACAACAACAAACAGGAGAGAAATCCCACCACAGTCTTCAGTAGAGCAACAGATGATCCTCAGCATTTTCACAAATCAGCCATGCTTACTCTCGCAGATATTTTTCACTGCCTGATGCGAGACTTCTGCCAGTAACCGCCCTGTTGAAAAGAAGAAACAAACATTAAAAGAAAAGGGCTACATGCCTTCAGAAGTCTTCGAGATGCCCCTCAGAAATACTGTTCAGTGAAAAAACAACTGCGCTCATTGAAACTATGTTAAAAATAGAAAAATCTTTGCTATTCAGATTCGTGGAATGAAACTACCTTTTTTTTTTCCCTTTTCAAATACCAGGCATGACTATTTCACCTTTGGGAAGACAGAAACTGTGACAGCTGGCGTTTACCTGGAATTATCTCTCTATGGCCCAGGACTGCCAGGGGCTACTACCCACAGGGACCAGATATCACGGTTTTCTTCACAAGTCAGCTGCAGCTTGCAGACTGACAGGCACCGAGTCTTACATCAAATGATATTATTCGGTTCGCTAAGCTTACCTTCTGCTTTCTGAAAGTGACGCATCATCATGGAATGTAATGGCTGCAAGTGCCCACAGCACCTTTCTAGCCCCTCCCCCCCTCCCCTCCCCTGCTGTTATGCATGTTAGCGTTCGGCAGGTTAACGACAAACAAAAAAAATCGAAACAGTGTCCCTAACACAGCACGAGAGGCATAGCAGCAGGGTCAAAGGGTCAGAGCAGTCCTGCAGGGAAGAACAAACACAGGCGTGGTGAGAGTTGGATGCCGTTTCAATTTTAGCGTTTTTCCTTGATTTATATGCCCCCACCTCCAAGCTCCCCTGCCTCTCCCTCCCCCTGCCCCACAACAAAGAGAGTCCCTTTTAAGGCTATCATCACATACAGAACAAAGCCTGGTCTTTAAAAACAAAGAAACATCATTAGAAACGCAACAGAACTACCTATAAAACACTAACAACCACTCATAACTTCAGTGGTCAATTAACGTGCCGTTCCAATTAATTTATCACATCCAGATGTAAATAAAATGAAAGAAAGGGAGGTGGGGGGGGGGGGGGGGGTAATAAAAAAAATGACCAAAAATGATAAACACTGCTATAAAATATCCCCCAGAACAGGCCCCAATGGCGGACACAGACAAACACACTGTATGAAGCACTAGCCAGTGTATACCCTGGACAGTACGCACAGCCTCACTACCTGGCTACATGACGTCAGCAAAACGACCAGACATACTGGGAAAAGTAACACGAGCAAAAGAAACAACAACAAAAAACAAAAAACAAAAAAAAAAAACCCCTGCCAAGACTTTTTTTTTTTAACTTCAAATGGCTGACCAGAGTATCGTTTTCACCTTCCAAGCCCACCCAACCGAACAATGCCAATTCAGGGCTGTTAAATTCATACCGGGAACAAAAACAAAACAAAACAAAAAAACCCCAAAAGTATCCTGAAAGGTCGTACCCTTAAAAAAAAGAAACAGGCACATACACACGAAAAAAAAAAAATGTATTAATACTACCAGATTGAAAACCCCAGAGACTTGAACCTCACAAATTAAGAAGATATAGGAGACATACCTGTCAAATCCCCGGCCTTAGACATTAGGCAAGTTTTGGACTCGGTGTTCTATTTGTGGGTACATTATAGCATGTGCAACACCAGTACATTCTATACACAGGTGTACACTTCTCTATTACACTAATCTATTCTCTACGTCCAACATACATGGCAAGTTTCTATCACACAAGCCTGCAGAGAGAGAGTGTGAGTGTGAGTGTGTGTGTTTGTGTGTGTGTGCAAGACAGAGAGAGAGAGAGAGAGAGTGAGAATACATATTACATACATCTGTTTTTATATGCATGAAAAAGACCAAAAAGAAACTTACAGAAATATCGTACACAACAGTCCACATCATAATCGGTCTTAACTCGATTTCTGACAGTTTTTAACACACACACACACACACACACACACACACACACCATATTGTCAAAGCAAAATAGTACTGCCATATTAAGATATAGAATGTTAGGAACGCATTTTTAAACACACACCAACACATACACACAGACACAGACACACGCATCAAAATGCACAAAACTGACAACCACAACCCCTATTCTGGCTCATGGAAGTGAACTGCTTGCGCAAGTAAATGACTAGGTAACCTAGTGGAGGGTCACATATTCCATGCGAAGTTATCAAAAAACAACCAAACAAAACAACCAACAAAACCCCTAAATAAAACAAAACTGATCACAAATTTCTGTCCACCTGAACGAAACAATGAACCATACTCAAGAATTGTGATGCAGGGAATACATACATGCACACAAATTCAAATGACAGTTTTTGATCAAGAGAGAGATGGAGTCTGATCATTATTTCTTATTCAGACTGTTATTTCTATACAACAATCTATACAACAGCTCATTGGATAAGTCACTCGACCATTCACATGCAACATCATCATTCTACATGGACATGAAGTATCTGTTTTTCTGTTAAAGAGACGTCAACAATATTAATATCAGCGCATAATTTGGTTACAGTCAAATCCATAGAATACTTCAACATTTGAGGTGGTCATCTACGTTTATGATACAATATATACACGGCTATATACTATACTTTTTTTTAATATTTTACTGTATATACAGCATATTATACTAATCCAAGTTATATTCACAGTATTTTTTATTTTAAAATAAAACTTTCAACATACTGATATAACATGGACAGAACCAGGTAAAATACAGAAATCAGTCAAACTGTAATTTCTAAAACTGAACTAATCAGCAAATAATATTATCCTCCTCCTCACCACCACCACAGTTATATAACAGCTTAACATCATGAAATTAGCAGACCACAAAATACGATTTTCAGAAGAGTAAAAGAGTCATAACCATCACAGCATATAGACTAATCTATACATGCTACACATTTGCTTGACCATGAGACCACAGTGACCCCCCCCCCCCCCCCCCCCCCCCCCCCCCCCCCCCCCCCCCCTCCCGGAAATAACACTAAATTGGAAAAGAAAAGAGTAGGATAAAAACCTTAAGGTAAATGCCTAAACCTGCACATCAACCCAACCCATCCATCAGGATTCATATGACTTAAGTTATTTTAACCCTGGCCAACTGCCAAGGACCTGTCTGAGGTGAAAGCAAGATAAAAATCAGAACCACAAACATAATCATTAGAACCCACAGGTAGAATCCCAAAGTCAATTCTTCTGTCGAAAGATCAATCTGAAATAACCGTTTAACAATACATACTTTAAAAACAAATTACAATTATCCAGCAATAAGTGCCACACATACATTACTTTTAAATAATTTGTGCCTCTCAGTCTCTCCCCCTCCTTATGCAGCACAAAATCCGATCAATTCAGCAACTTCATTCAAGACAACAGTAACAGACCATTGTTACAGTAGTTTAACTAACCCCATGATCATGAATACAGAAACATAGCCGAAATAGCGGTGGGATTTCCGCTTGTGACCTCTCCTCCCTTTCCACATGTAACGACTCCTGTACACTGTATATTTCATGCAAAAATTTGCAATGCTAGGAGGGTGATTTGCATATCATGCCATTTGTTCCTTTGT
Source organism: Conus betulinus (assembly GCA_016801955.1). Taxonomy (NCBI): domain Eukaryota; kingdom Metazoa; phylum Mollusca; class Gastropoda; order Neogastropoda; family Conidae; genus Conus; species Conus betulinus. Next base: position 124,415 of record JADBJO010004513.1, read on the forward strand.
AACACCAACCCAGGTATTGCTGTGTTTTACCTCCATCGAGAACATGCACAGATAAATGACACAAGTGAACATCTGTACAACAGGAGTGTAGAATGTCAATATCTGGAACAAACTATTCCAAACAATACCAGCTGAACTAACATACATCTTTTCTCAAATCAATGTTGATGCACTATAATCAATATGTGGGTCGTTAGATTTAACAAAACAAGACATTTACAGTGAAAAGAAAATTTTTTTTTTTCCAATCAATAGCAAAGCACAGGGATATCAACTGACAAAAAAATTTGTCCCATAAATACTCTCATTTGTGCAATCAATTACATGAAAGTAGAACAGTAACTCTCGTTTCCTTTTTCTTTTCTTTCTAATCAAGAAGAGGAAAAGCCGAGTTTCTTAATCCTGCAGGAGAATTCCTGAACCACACACAATCACAAATCAGAACTTGAGGATAAAAGTTTTCTGTCAAAAACACTTAGATCATGATGTCTGCTTAAAAGACAAGTTTGAGGGGTATGGGCTGGGAGGGGATCTACGGGGGTGGACCTCAGTACATATGGGTCAATACCTGTATTGGATCTGAATTGAGTTCCTTCTTTTGGAATAGGAAAGGGGGGAAGGGGGGGGGGGGATGGGGGGATTGCCAATTAAGACAGATAGCTTGCAGCATTATCACAGTCCCAAAGTAGCCTTGAAATCATGAAAATTATATATTGAAATAAAAATTCAGTATTTGTTTATATACGTTTTTTTTTTTTTTTTTTGCCTCAATAGGTTCATTGTCACTTTTGGACACAGCATTATGAAACATACAGGTTTCCTTCATGATGTAAAGGGGGGTGGGTGGGGTGGGGGATCAATTTCATACATAAACAAATCTTTTCTCTAAGTAAAACATACTAATGCTTGCTGGATTGCATGTTGACATGGGTAGGTCAGGACTGTTTGTATAGTATATTCATACTACTGCATATGTACTGGCTGTGCATGCTTGCGTTGTTTAGCATTTTATACATTGTTTACACCCACAACAAATACAACTTATGAATGAATGAATGATTTAATGCCAGAAGATCATCATAGTGTAGTTATGCAGTTGTAGGTCCAATACCTTCGAAATGTTGATGACCATGCTTAGAAATACATGAAGCTGAAATGTGGCGAGCTGTTTGTATGAAACTGATGTACACACTGGATGATCAATACTCTGCGCTGTGTGGACACAAACCCTCACCACAATGACAGGTTATGAGTACAAGCTGGTCAACACAGCTAGGTACCAGAACCGAATTAATCACCTACATGGCGCTTCAGAACATAAGACGCCCTGGTCACAAATGGAGGAGAATGTATCATCTTGTTGTCTTTAAATTTGGGTAGAGTATGTGTTTCATATTGACCATGGAATGAAATCATTTGAACATTCATTAAACTAAAGAAGAGGAATGCAATATAGGACGTCAACAACAAACGCAAAAATCTTTTCTTTTTTTTTCAAAAGAGAACTTGTATTTACATTGGATGAAAAACATTATCTACTATCATACATATATCGGATATAAATTGTCCAGTCAGTAAAAATGGCTATATCACATATCTTGTTTTGTACAGCACTGCTCTTTGAGGTCCACACTATGTACATTCTACACATACACTTTATGTGATGCTTTTGTTTTGCAGGCAAAACAAACCACGACAATGAAGTCAATCAAGTTTATTTGTAGAGGTACACATAAACTTATTCTTGCGAATCATAACTGGTTTCTGGTTGACTTATTTTTCAAAGCAATGAGACTGTTCTCTTTTTTTGCTCAAGACTGTATTCCACACAATCAAGGTCTTCCTAAAACCCCTTGTAATATGTTCTATTATTATTCATCCATTACACAGTGTGTGATCGTGTTCTTGTTTCAGTGCGCATAACTCTGTCATCAACCCATAAGAAAGCCTTTTTTTTTCCACAGACATCAACATTCATCAAACGGCAATGTTGAAGGTGCTATGTAAACTTTCAATATTCAGTTGCAAAGTGAAACGACTACAGGCGGAAATCTAAACAAATCTTAAATAAATGTCAGCGAAACCCCCAGAGAAACGTGGACAAACAAGTCACAAGACAAACCACAACGCGTTTCAACCTCTTAGGTCTTCTTCAGGTGCAACAAACATGAAACAAATAACGAAAATGCACTTAGCTTTGATCGCTTCTGTGTTCAGCGCAAGAAAGAAGGCGTTGAAATCTCGTTATTTGTTTCATGTTTGTTGCACCTGAAGAAGACCTAAGAGGTCGAAACGCATTGTGGTTTGTCTTGTGACTCGTTTGTCCACGTTTCTCTGGGCGGTTTGCTGACATTTATTTAAGATTTGTTTCAATATTCAGTTGTGTTCTGGTTTAACGTTCAAAACAGCCTATGGTGATATGACCCGACCGTGACCACCATCCCAGGGCAGTGGGCACAGAGGGCCTGTCTTGCACCACACAGCATCACCTGAACACATTCACATAAGTGAAAATGGCATTTTTTTTTTTTTTTTTTTTTTTTTTAAAAATATCCGATGCTAGTATGATTTAAACTTGCAATATGTGACAGTGGAATTCGGTGCTCTAACCGACTGAGCCAGCTATGCTCCATGAACGTTCAATGTGAACCTGGGGAACTGTCCCAGATCACGAAGATTATGCGCAGCAGCTGGATTTACAATCACTTAATTTGAAATGATGGCTGACCATTCAGAAACAGTTCTGCTTCTGTTTTTCTTTTTCTTTGTTTCTTTTTTTTTTTTTAATAAAAAAAAAATTGACGATTTAGTCCCCATATCACACTACGCAATGAAACAAAAAATAAGATAAAAAAAAGGCAAACAATAATTAGTCAACAGGCAAGACCGTGCAGTGTATTGTACATATTACAAGTTAGCTATTCTAATTGGAATGAAAAGAAACTGTTTTCAACCTTCTTTGAAAGTACATGGAACATTCCAGACTCAAAATCTATTATGGGCGTTCTTCATTTTCCACAAAGAAAAGCTTGTCTTAGAATAGTGTCCCCTGGATAAGAGCAGAAAAATGACGTTGGCGCTAGTGCGCTACACACCTGGATGCAGCTTCGTGTCTATGCTGATGTTAAAAAAGGTTCAAACATGGCATCTCTAACATCCCAGGTGGTTTGTTTTACAACAATGCAAAACCGATTCAGGTCTGTCAATCTCTTCAGACAATACACAGCGACCCTGCAAGCACTAAATCGTCTACAGCGACCCTGCAAGCACTAAATCGTCTTTTTTTTTCATGAAGTCAAAAGGGAAGATAAAGAATGATGATAAAAAAACAAAAGCAAAGCTAACCACTCTTAAAACTGGGGAAGGAGAGATTGATAAAACTGTCATCTTTCTATCAATTATCGCAGTAAACTCCTGCTGTTGTATCACTGAGACTGACATTTTCACAAGTTTCTTCTTTGATTAAAAGATTTTGTCAGACTTGCCAAGTTTTAACTGTTTGTCATTCTGTTTTATTTTCTGATAAATCAAACTAATACACACATGGAATGTGGATGATAAAAATGCTATGCAGTGGGATGACTTGGTACTTCAGAGGATTAGCAAATATACAAGAATATAACAAAATGCACATGCATTCATATCCACACATTATTTTAAAAAGAGCTCTCTATAAAAAGGTAAAAAGAAAGGGTAATAAGGTAAAAATGTTTAACAGAGTACTTCTTTTCTTTTTTTTTTTTTTTTTTCAAAAATTAAGCAAAATGTGAAGTCAACACAAACACTTGCACGTGCAGCTTCCTCCCTCCCCCCACCCCTTCCAGAACAAAAATGAGATCAGAACCACCTGCTAGACCTCTTACAATAGTGAACAGGCAAACCATTAAACCGTTAGCACGCTGAACATTGGAACTCCCCCCTTAACATTCTTTTGACAGTACTCTGAACATCACATTTTCCAAACAAAATCAAAAGTATGTCATCTCCACGTGTGTATAAGACTGTAAAGCTTTCCATCTGAAACACACGTGCACACACACACACAGAGGTAGGTAGGTATAAGCACAGCCCGTTTGCAAGCTTTCTCTGTAATGCATGTACGGTTCCTCCTCCAAACCGTTATAAATGAATATGTGGTATAAGTAAATGTCAGAAGTGTCTGAAAGTTGTTTTCTTTTTTTTGTGATGGATACATGAACGTCATTCTTACAATTATGTCCCCAACTCCCTTTCACTCTCCACTGCATGTGCATATGGACATTTGTCATGAATATGCACAAACTGAGAATGTGCACCAACGCACATGGTACTGACGCGAGCGCAGCCACAACACAGAACATCCATTGCCTTTGATGGAAATAAAGAGAGAACTCGACCTTCCAAGACACGACACCTCACGGGTTCAACTTGTTACTGAAGAGAATGGCGTACTGCAGAAATGAAGACCTCCACCGACAGAAATTCAGAAGTGAACAGAAATGAAGACAGTCAAGACACACTGACGATGATGAACACTCTTAGAGAGAGAGAGAGAGAGAGAGAGAGAGAGAGCTTATGTTAATGCATGTGTAACTTATGTCCATTAATAATAGAAATTAGCAATACAAAGAAAATGAAAAAAGATTCCCGTCAACTGCTCTTCCTCTTGGTAGGAAACAGTTGAAAATTCTGATCTCCAAAGACAAAAAAAACAAAACAAAAAAAATACCCTGAGAATGTGCAAACTAAGAAAAGAAATATACAAACTAAAAACTAGATATGTGTGGGTGTGGGTGCGCACATGTGTGTGCATGTTATGACACACTTGGGAGTCAATTTTTCTGCAGAGAGTAGCACTAACTCATGAGGTCCAAGTGAAAAGAACACATGCCTAGTCCTTCCATCTACCACCAGTTGAAATCAAATGAATAGTTTTTTTTTTAGTGTTAAATCGATTAAAAAAAAAGTCCAAATAATTAAAAGGCTCAATAAAAAAACATAGAAACAACAACAAAATCATACTTAAAGTTTGGTACTAGCAACTTCATCGAGACTGTCAAGGACGCTCATTCCTGCTGGAACAGCAACCAAACAAGAACCGTCGTCAAAGGGAACTCGGTAGGCAAGAACCTGTATAAGCTTAATCAGACCATGCACCCACTGAACACCACCACCAAGTGATTGGACAGCGGTGCTGGGTCTCCTCCAGTGCAGTGCCTTCTGCCAACCTGATACAGACTGCTCCTAGCGAAGCGCTGGTAGTGAGGCTGTGACAGGTTGAGTCTAAATGTGACGTGTGTAACGAGGGCCTGGAGTGAGGAACTTGAAGAGTAGTATTACCGAGACGATATAAAAGATGAGACAGCAAATTTAAAAAAAAAAAAAAAAAATTGTTACAACTTCACTGAGACAGTCATGAAGACAGTTTCATTCAATGAATGTCTGTTATATAGCCCAGCCGACTGCAAAGCTCCAAATCAGGGTGTCACCCTTGCTGAAGTGAACTCTCAACATAAATTCTCACACACACACCACACACACACACACACACACACATATGTACACTCATTTAAACAGATTTTCTAAAAACAGATCAGAATATCGAAGACACAAAATGAGGTGATCAACACACAGCTGAAGGGGAAGATACACAGAGGAACCTGCTGATAACGAACCCCACATGTTTGGTAAACATCAAGTCTTACCAATGGTTGGAGGAAGAGGGCTGGGGGTCTTACCTGGGTGCAAAGTATAGAACAGAAAATTTTTCAGATCTACATGTCTGTAAAAGGAAAGAGTATAGGAAAATCGGAGGGTCGTTGCAGAAAGGTTTTTCCCGTGTATGTTTGAAGCTCTCTACACTAGTAAATGCTTCTTGTACCTAGAGACATAAAAATATCTGCAAAACTGAACACTCTGGCTTGATTCATTTTGCTGAGACAGAAAAGATTAGTTGTCTTTTTGCTGAAACTGTAGGCATTGATTTACTGACTGAAGCTGATGGCATCAGTTTATTGCAAGACATGATGAACTTACTAAAGGTTGAAATAGCAATGACTGATTTGTTTTAGGGAAAAAAAAAATTAAGCCAATAAGCAAGCAATTGTCATTTCCTTTCTTTTAATTTCACATACTAGAGACAGAGTGCACTAATTAAACAAAAAGACAGTGATGTAACAATAAAAGCATATATGGCTTCCACTTACACCTACAAAATGCACTAAATCACCTTGCATTTCTTTTGAAAGGATGCATTTTCTGGGTGACATCTCAATAAAAAGCATATCATCTGGATTCCTCTCTTACCCCTATGAAATGCACTAAATGACCTAGTGTTTCTCTTGCAAGGATGCATTTTTCTGGGCGACATCCCCAACCTCTGAGAGTCTAGCTGGACAAAACACACATCAAAGCCTGTTGAGGTGACTGAAAGGGGGAATCCAGAGCCAAGAAAGCAGCTAATGCAACAACAGTCAGAGTTGTTGCTCTATCATGTTTGAATTGATTTAAAAACAAGCTGGAAAAGACTTGAGGAAATATTTTAAATCCCACAGTCTCATGTCCATATGGACAATGAACTTTGAAAAGAGTTTCCTTCATGTCTTGGGCACAGCACTACGAAAGGTAAACTTAGAAGAAAAGTTACTCGCCAGCTGAACGAAACAAACGAATTGCAAGACAAAGACAACGCATTTCAACCCTCTCTAGTCTTCATAAGACAAGCAGCATTCAAATAATGAAAACCAAGAATGGAAAACACATATCTCCTCAAATTGGGAGCAAAAATGGACGTGGAATGGCAATGACCGTTTCCTTCTTCTGTCTTAACTCTCAGTGGACAGAATCAGGTACCCATTTTACTGCCAGGTAGACTGACTTGATTTAAAAACCTGAACCCAAGAGCAACTTACACTCACGGCCATCATCTCCACCGTAAAATACTCTTCCCCTTCGACAGTGAGACAAATAGATCCTTGAAGAGAACTCCAAAAGAACAATTCATGTTAATTTCAATCTGGACAAGGAAATGTAACATGCTGACCTGTTCTGTAGATTAACTTTTAAAACCTGTTATTCCTTAACCTTTTCAACCTTTCCGAGCTTGCAGTCTAGGAAATCTCTCCCATCTAATCAGTATGGGCTGATTTGCATGCATGAAAGGGTACCTCATTTCAATTCTGATGGTTCACAATTTGGTTTTTGACAAAATAGTAATGTATCACATGTTAGTTTTCATTTCATATGATGCACTTTTGAACTTTTTTGATGTTTTGACAAACTCAAACATAACTGTCTTCTTCACATAAATCTGTTTTTGAATGTAAGCAGCCATAAACCCTCCTCACAAATTGTTGAATTATTAAGCCAAATTTCTGCAAACCTAGGAGAAAGGGAGTTCAGTACAAGTTAGTTACTTTTTTTTTCCAGCTCTTCACTCATGAACTGAAAATACGGTTACATGAACGAGCTACACTGCCTGAATACCGTTCAGACACAGGCCGAGACTGATATTCAGCGACATCCTAACAGCATTAAGGCATAGGGTCACATCAGTTTTTATTAACTGAAGCTATTTTTAGCTCAGACAACCAAAGAATTAAAAGTGTCATGAGCTAAAAGGAATTTTTTACCGGAAATAAATAAGCTTCTTAATCGTCATTTAGTCATTCTTTTCTTGTAAATGTATCTATTTGTTAACATTTTCCTTTTACACTATTTGTTTCCAGCCCCCTACCTCTCTCCCTTTTTCACACACACGTACAATGAGACCAAATATAACCTGAGTAAGACCTGACAGGGACAAATTATGACCTGGTAACAAAAATGTTTCCCCACCTGCCCCCTTCCCGTCTCAACTATCCACAGTCACCTGTTGATTATAACACATTTTTCTCACTTTCAGCCTGGTCCTAATTTCTTAATACTCATGACGTGTCCTCCTCACTTCGGCACGTGCGGAATACGCTTTGCGAAAGAGTCCGACAGGGAGTGAAGGTAGTGACAGACAGCCGATTCCAGCAACACGTGAGTGTGTTCTGGATGTCGGTGACTGTACTGATACCACTGCCGCAAGTTTACAATGGGGATTAGCTCTGATCTGTTGTTGCCAATCCTCAGTCCCAGCTGACCAATGAATGCAGGCATGATCTTCATGTAGGCATCAGTGTTTTCTTCGGCTACTGGTGGGCAACAGAGGCAGAAAGCCGTTTTCAAATGTTTTGTTTGCACTTTTCAGTTTTTTATTTCAATCCACAAAATGTGCGGAGAAACTCAAATGCAATGAACATCCCCACACAATTCACTTCCCCATTGTCTAATGAACAAGATGGACACCGTCCAGCAAAAGCAATGACCTTTTTATTTTCCAGCTTCTCTCCATGGTTCCACTTTCCCACGTGTCTTTGATAACCATTGTCAATTTTAAACACTGGAGATTACTATCTTCCAGCTTACCACTTTTCCTCTGACCTTTGCCCCTGAAGTGCTGCAGACACCTCTTTCCGCTCTTCTCATTTCACTGAGCGGTGCTTTGAATTTCTCAAACCCATGGAGATTTCCCCCGATGATCTTTGTCACTCACTCTAACGGAGGTTGGAACGCGAAACTCAGACGAATTTTAAGAGTAGCTGCCAACCTGTCTCATTTCAGCATCATGGAAAGTGCAGACACAGTCTCTCTCACGTACAATTTCAGTCTGCCCCGCTTTGGGGCTTGTTTTCGGCAGTTTCCCTCTCACATCTTTGCTTGCATATTTTCCCCAGCAGTCGCCCAATTCACAAACAGCCACTTCAGCTCCACACATTCTTTCAAGTACCTGATTGATTAAAGATTTGAGCACTCTCCCCTACTCTATATAAAACGGAGAACTTCTAAACTGATGTTGCTGTCAGTGGGTAGCTATCACATGACCACAGTTGAGATATATGATCTAAAATGTATTGGAGGTAACTGTTTCAAAAAAACAAAACAACAAAAAAAATTCACCATTTGGGGAGACTTTTGTCCCTTTTATCTATAGCATACTCATTGTAGCACAACTGAAACTATTCCATACCACCTGAATACTTAATTTTGCTCTGTCATTATGGGTGCAAAAAAAGAGAAAGGAACAAATAAACAAAAAAACAAAAACAAAAAAAAAAACAAACAAAAAAAAAACACCAAAAAAAGCAACCAACCACACAAAAAAGCAAATACAAAATGCCAGAACAAACACACACAAAAAAGCTTTATGGGCAAAGTATAGTTTTTATTGCACTACTGGATATCGCACCTTTTCGTGTATAAATCTGCAATTTACACATATACACACACACACACTCTAAATCTGCAATGTACACACATACATATACACACACTCTCTCCTCTTACACACAAGGGCTGGCCCACATACAAAAACACCTAGTTTCCCAGTACATGCCACACTCTACATTTTTCACGTAAATGGTTGCTCCATCCAAAGGCCATCACTTCCAATTTGTCAATATTCCCTGGGTGAAGACAAAACACACGCAACTACAAAATCTCTCAAAACCCACATAAGAATTCATTAAATGAACTTCCTCAAAAGACAGTGACCATTGCCTTCATGGCGAAATGTTCAAAAAACGTACAGGCAATCGTCTCATCCCCTAAAACGCAATCAGTGATCTGGCATCAGCTTGTGAAGATGTATATACTAAGCAACTTCCCCACCCCACCCCACTGATTGATCAAGTGGGGTACACAAACAAATGACATAAAAAAACACATCAATCATTCATCCTACTAGCATGCTCCTGTATCTTCACTGCTTTTTTCTGGATGCTCAGAAAAAGCCTCAGGAACAACCATCACGGACACTGAAAACAGGCAATGTAAAGCTGCAACACATCTCTCCACCAACGGAAATAACAGTCCAAAACGAACAGTGACCGTTGCAACGTCATCCAATTTGCAACCCCCCCCCCCCCCCCCCCCCCCCCCCTCTTGTTTTATATCAGTTTTTAAATCATCGGAATCCTGGTGCCTATGTTATGGTGTATTTGGAGCACGGACAAAATGACGAGTGATTAATTCCAAAATCCTAAATCCTAAACACCGAGACTGAGAGAAGAAAGTGCTGAAATTCTGTTGTCTAATGGTTTAAAAAAAAAAGGTGGAATTTCTGCTGAAAGTGCAAGATTCTGACATTCACAGCTCCACTTTGATTTTTGAAAGTGAGTGCGACTTGACACCACCAACTGCTAAGCACAACTTTGTGTGTTAAACTACACAGTAAACACTGTTTCACAATGCAGCTGACCTGTGATGATTTTTCTTTGAAACTATGAGAAAATACAAACACAAACAACAGGAAAATTAAAAAAAAAAATCTTTTACATTCACGCTTAATGACTCCCCACCTCCTCTGATGTTCAAGCAGTGGCTGTAGTTTGATCAGCTGTGTACAGCCGAGAAACTTATAAATATATGCTTGATCCCACACACACAGTCAAAAGAAAAAAAAGTTTATTTCCTGACTGAAGCTGGGGTGGTCGTCAGGATGGGGGTGGTGAAGATGATGGACGTCACTTCTGCAGCCAGCCACATTTATATACATGAGTGTACTTGTATGTAGATCTGTTACATCAGAACTATTCTGCATTGACAAAACTTTCCTTTAAACTCTACTTTGCTCCCCTTTGCAGCTGAAATATCGAGTGAGGATGAGAAGATGCCATGAAGGACAGCCAACAGAACATGTACTGTCACGAAGAACAGCCGACACAACACACAATTTCAATAACTTCTTCACTCTAACTGTCGACAGTGTTCACTTTCAGTTTTACATATACAGCAATGCGTACGACTTGCTAAGAACGGATTATCTGTGTAGAAGGAATGATTTTTTTTTTTTCATGTCTGTAAATTGGAAATAAATCAAAAATGAGTTTTTGAACTTGCTGGATAGCTTAACAAACATAAAACAAGAAAAAAACAGGAATGCATTCAAACGATCTTTTATAAACAAACAAACCAAAATAAAAAAAAAAGGAAAAAAATGTACAAAAAACAAAGGAATCTCATTTTCTGCTGTGCCACAAAAAAAGAAACAAAGGAAGGAATCTTGATTTCCAGCTGTTGTGTGTGAAATGTCCATGCTCAACACAGCACTGTAGGGGCAAGAGCTGCTCATCTGCTGCATGAAAAACGCGTTGCTCACTACAGGGAGAGCTGTTGGGTGAGGCAAATTCAGAGCTGTGCGTTACCATGAGTGTATGCCTTTAATCATAAAGTTGTTAAATTTTCTGTCGTGAAAAAAAAAAAAAAACTGAACTGAATTCAGCGAGACTTTATGACAACATTGTATCCTGGCCAATATCCTTCCAATGAGAGAATACCTGTGCTGGAAGTCAATATGAAGTATCACACTGTAGTACTGTTCGTCATGCTCAACTACAGAAACATGATGATCTGTGTGTGTCCAGATCTTGATCAGTTCCGATTGGCTCTTAAAAAACAAAAAGAAAAAAAGCATAGCATATTATGTTGAGTTTTCATGTCAGATCCTGCGTGCACTGAGATTCCTAGCTGTTCTCTTTTTGGGAACATAAGAAGTGCTTCACATCATCATCTGCAACTGTGCTCTGATGCTGAAGAAACATTACGGCAGCTGAGTATGATATCAGTATCAAACTGGCTTCACTGTCAAATGCCATGCCTGAAGATGGGAGCTTGTGTTGACAGCTGTTCAAGCGATTGTCTGTCCAGTTTCTACCTGTACTGTTCTTCAGACAAAAGCATCAGTGAAGTTCGTTTTGGGGGTTGGTTGGGGGACAACATTCTGGCAACTAGTTGAAACATGTGAAGATGGCGATCATGGACTCCCACAGAGCAGGTTTGTAGTTGCTGGAATGTGTGTGTGTGTGTGTGTGTGTGTGTGTGTGTGTGTGTGTGTGTGTGTGTGTGTGTACTGGTAGAGGAGTGGAGTTGGCAATCACTTGTTGTCTATAAGGGTCTGCAGTCGCAGGACCAGCTCTCTAGAGATGTCCAGAACTTGCTTGGTGTTGTGGTGTTCTGCCATCTGCCACACACACACACACACACACACACACACACACACACATCATCACAAGTATGGAAAGACAAACATTCCTAGTAGCCAAATACACACCCTCCACATACACACACACAAAGTAGAAGTCAGTGAAATGTTCTGGTTGACAAATTTATCGTCCACTGGTGAAATGTTTAATAAAAAATCAGTTCATGATTAAACTAATCTTGAAGACAATTACTGATTACCAAGAAAGGGAGGCAAAGAGCAGGGAGCACTCCCACTCTAGCAATATCACACACACATACACACACACATATACATGGATGTTTGTGCTCGCATACACACATACACCAATACAACAACATGCACACACAGGCACACAAATCCAAACCTTATACCGCTATTGCTCCTCAAAATTTGATGATGTGCCACTGAAGAATTTGATATCTATGAAATCTGTATCACATCAATTCCCACCCACCCCCCCTTCAACTCCCCCTCCCCTCAACCCTCTCCTATTAATAGATAGACTGATGTGAGGGTTTACTACAAAAGAACTTTCTCATGCTCGAGCCATCGGGGGTACTGTTTTGTGCATTTTTTTATATCCATTGTCTGCAGAGTCTGAAGAAGATAAGGTGTCAAATATTCACTTCTCTCTTCTGTACCATTTACTGACTAAGCCTCACACTGAACGCTGTTTTTGTGTGTTTATCTGGTTTGGGGCTTGATGCTGTTGGTGAAGTGGATGTTGTTCTACTCACAGATACGGAGATAAACATGGTTTCCTTCTTTTCCTTCTGCAACCCACTCTGCATGATGTGCCACAAGACAAAAACCCATTTCCCATCAACCCATCTTTCTACCCCTTCCCCCCCCCCCCCCCCCCCCCCCACCCCCCCAACACACACACACACAAGAGTTTTTACCATTGAAGAACTTGATGATGTCAGTGAAATCCATGTTGTTGTCGAGGATGATGTCGCGGTAGTACTCCACCAGGGCCAGAGCGATGAACAGCACAAAGTGACTAGAACTCATGTGCTTGGCCGCCCAAATCACCTCCCACACCGAGAACACATCCGGGTACAGCAGTTCTGTGGACAGGTACAATTAAATCGTCAGGCAAAGAAGTGCTACCTGAGTACATCATGCTCAGTCAGGAAGAGGGGAGATCCGATGTTAATGGTTCCACTCTGTCACTGATGACATTTTCTATTCCATCTCCTTTTGACTCGACTGCGAGTGGTGGGCTGAGACTAGCCTTTCAGATGAGATGAAGAACTGAGTACTGTATGTATCAAGCACTTATCTAGACTCTGTGCACTCAGCGTAGAATCTACAGCGCCATTAAAAAAACAAAGCAAAATTCCACAAGCAAATCTATTTGATATAGAAAGCAAAAACAAGTGAAAACAGGAGAAAAAAATATATAGATAGCATAATGTCTGTAAAATACCAGAGAAGCAGCTGAGGACACTAATCGCTAATCTGTGGGTCAAAACATTTTTGTGATAATGTGAAAGAGACTGAGAACAATAAGACAATAATTTACACGTGCAGCGTGATCGACTGGTGGTCAGAGCTGGTGACTTCAAGTGCAGGGCACTGGGTGAAGGTCGGAAATAGATCTCTCTCTCTAACTTTGATTTAGACACAGACTACAAACAACCGAGATCACATATCCACAAATCCCTCTCAGATACTCTTTCTTCTTTTTTTTTTTCCTTCTTTTTCTTTCTTTGTTGCTTTCCTACAACTCCAAGGTTCACAGCTGGCAAGAGTTTTGCATACATGAGCATTTCTAATCTCATCATAACCGTAGCCACTTCCCGTCTTGAGAGATGACGTTGAAACATGACACCAGTGCACATGCATTTCATTTGGGAGCTGTCCGTTCCATCAGCATTTGATGGCCTACTCTTCTGGAAAAGGTAGAATGGGATTTAATGCGCATGCTTAATTTCTTATGCATGTGTTCATACATACTTCATTTAAAGGATCATCCTAAGAACTAAAAGTCTGCTCTGATGTTACTGCCGAAGAGAAAACCTCTTTCTACCTGGCTGTTTTAAAAGGGACTCAAACTCTGGACCTCACGACAAGAGTCTGATGTCTTAACAACAAGGCCAACCAAATCTCACTTTTTTTTTTTGTTAAGTATTATTGAATTAAGAGTAATACACTTTTCCATTAAAATCTGCAATCATCCTTTTCATTTTTTTTCTCAACAAAACCATGGTTTCAGACCCAACAGAATCATGTCTGCACTAAACGTAACAACCGATCATTGTAAAGTCTAGCTCAAATCAAAGATTCTATTTACTTAACTTTTCTTGCTTTTATCTTTTTGTTTTTTTTTTGGGGGGTGGGGGGGGTGGAGGGGTGGGGAGCTATCCCATCTTGGGTGCCCTTTCAACAGCATTCCTTTTGCACCAGTCATCCTGGGTCGTTCATACACAGCTCCACCCAAGCCTGATCTGTCCCAGACCTACAGCCACAAGTCTATGGGGAGCCGTTACACCGCCACCCACCAGACAGTGCACTGTTGCTGTCACTTCAATGGCAGCACCTGCTGCTTGTTCCTACAGGACCAATACAGGACACAATCTCTCAGGTCCTCTACGGTTAGGTAAGGTAAGTCCTCCATTGATGACACGAACCACCTGGTCGTCTGACGACCACAATCACCTGGTCATACAGACAGCCCCAGTGGGTGCTCCTCCAATCCATTCAAGGACACTGCCGTGACATCCCACCTACATATTTGCCCATGAAACTGCCATTACCCTTTTTGCCTTAATTTTTCGAAAATCCTCTTTCAAAGAACACAGGATTCCTTTCCCTACAACCAACAGGTCAGGAAGCTGCCTAAGAGGGACGTACCTCTCTTGAAGTCCAGCAGGAACCAGCGGTAACAGAAGTAGAAGTGGGTGTAGTCTCCGTGCTGATGCATGTGCTCAAACAGCTCACAGTCCAAAATCTGAAGACATTTCTACCATTGTCAACTTTCAAAAAACTGGCTTTTCAGTCTCAACCTAGCTTTCATGTACTGGTTTACGTGAGATATATATTTAGAGGAACATAAACATTTATTTTTTAAATCTGCAGAAATGTGTGCATGTATGTTTACAAAAGAGTGTGTGTGTGTGTGTGTGTGTGTGTGTGTGTGTGTGTGTGCATGTGCCATGTGCCAGAAAATCTGACAATTTTGAAAAAGATGCATTAACACTCAGTGCATGACGTCATAAGAAATGCAAAACAGTCCATGAATATGACTGAGCCATTTCATTTACAGAATCACAACTTGAAACAGGGTTAGCAAAAATCAGTACAAAGGAAACAGGTATCAATTTTCTCTCTATTTATCACAGCTTTTCATGAAAGGTAAGTTAAGATAGGATAATGTTGCCCCAGCCGACCGCAAAGGGCCATACAGCTTTTCATGAAAAACCAGACTGCAATCAGCATATCACCATGCACATGTTACATCTGCACTACGACCAACAACTTCCGCACATTCAGTAAACTGTGTGCAAGGGAAACTGCTGTTAGGTTCATGTAAGTGACCACCGACAGCATTTTCAGAGAGTGCCATCATGCACTCGGATTACTTTGGCACTTTTCTCTGAAGTTCTGTCTTCATTGTGCTTGCTTTTGCCTTTTCATTTTGTTCATGCTGTTGATCTGTGTATAACGAACATTTGGTAGATGCTCTGGCCTCTCCCATCAAATGTTTTGAAATAATTCGACTTCCATCACGTGGAGAAATACTGCTGCTTTCCAGTTTAACACCTTTACACATGAAGTAATATTTCACGGAAGGAAGGAAGGAAAAAAAGTGTGTGCATGCCTGTGTGCCTGTGTGTGTGTGTGTGTGTGTGTGTGTGTGTGTGTGTGTGTGTGTGTGTGTGTGTGTGCATGCGTGCATGCGTGTGCACGTGTGCATGCATGTGTGTGTGTGTGCATGCATGTGTGTGTGTTTGTGTGCATGTGGGTGTGTGTGTGCAATTTTGTGCATGTGAATGTGTGGGTGTTCTTTCTACTTGTGCGCCTGTACCTTTACCAACTGCACTTTAACCCTCACTCGTTCTGCCTAGAGACAACAAGGAGATAATGATCAATCGAATCCACAGCCACACATTCACTCCCTCCCTCCCACCCACCTGGATGAGGGAGCGCATGTTGGCAAAGTGAGTGTCCATAGCTCCACCGTGAGGGAAATTGCAAGACATGCGACGCATCAGCTCACAGAAACAACTGTACGTCAGGGGGCCTCTGCAACACAACAACAACCACTGAACACACAACAACAGCCACTGAACAACACAACAACAGCCACTGAAAACATGAAACAGTTCAACCGCTCAATACAGGTGTTTTGTCAACAGTTCACTGTACCCTATGAAGTATGACAACACATGAGGTTTTGAGGCTGGGATGCATGCATTTGCGCGCAGCGAGTCATTTAGCCATGCCTAATCGTTTTCTTGACAGATGTGTGTATGTGGATGTTGTTATGGCTATATGTAGGAGTGGGGGAGTCTAAAGTGGCTGGGGTATGGATAAATGTGATGTTCATTAGAAAAATGACAGCATTTCTTGTGCATGAAATAAAGAAAAAGTTTCTGAGTTTCAAAAATTCAATACAGGCAGCTTCGAATTTTTTGCTCTCTAAAAAAAAAAAAAAAAGGTAAAGTGGAATGTATGTCACATGTATGAAATGAAGTAAAGGTTACTACTCACTACATTTCAAAATTTCAATTCAAGTTTATTTCAAAGCACGGTGGATATTAGAACAAACTTAAAAGAAAATTACTATTTTTGTTGAATGAAAGAGACAAACACATTACAAAACAAAACACGACGCCTTTCGACCTCTTTGGTCTTCTTCAGGCAAGACAAACAACATTCAAGACAATGAAAAACGAAGGACCCAATTGAGGAGATAAGTGCTCATTCATTCATTTTTTTGCACCCAATTTTATTCATCATATATGTATGAAAGAAGAAAAGGTAACTGAGTCATGTATGGTGTATAACAATATTGATACTAATGATGATATTTATAGAGTACTTTATTTTGCACTGAAGAACAATTCAAAGCACTTGCCTACGTCATTCACACACACTTGCAGACCACAGTTTAAAAAACCCACAGACTGATAAAACCAGGGGAAAAAAAAACCATGATAGAACAAGTGAACGGTGGAAAATCAGACTGGAAAAAAAAAAAGGTTTTCAGGCTGGCTTAAAGAGTCCACCTTCACCTCTCTATTTGTAAATGTCATGTTTAAAAACATACTTGGTGATTAGAGGGTTGAATACCAATGACACTGGAAGAATAAAAGGGGAAGGGGGGGAGGGATGAATGTGTACATGTCTCTGTGTGTGTTCGAGTATGTGTGCATGTGTGTGTGAGTGTATGTGCATGAGACTGTATGGCAGGTAAAGGGGAGACAAATCTCACCATCGTCCAGGATGACAAGCAGCGGGCCACCAGATCGCACATGCCTTGTACGTAGCCCACGTCCAGGTGTTGCCACACGTACCTGTCACACAAAATGCACTCATCTACAGGCCCTGTTTCCATGGCCACACATATGACCTATGCACGGCAAAACAGGTATAGCCCATCAGTACAAAACGAGTCACACACAGCACATCTTCACCACTGATGTCAGGATGGAACCCCACCTGGCCTAGGCACCTACATGCTGCTCAACGGCGAATCATGACTCAATTCCAGGTGTCACAGAGGCTTTGCTGCACGTATCTGATAACCTCCTTTCGAGGTATGAAAGTGGCTTTGTTCCAGAAAAAACTGAAGTGGTTTTGTTCCAGGTGACAGTGAACGTGTACAGGTATGATTTTGATCCAGGTACAAATAACTATGTTCCAGGATGGCTTTGTTCCAGGTACCAGTGGCCACGTTTCAGGTATCACAAAGGCTTTTTTTTTTTTCCAGACACACGGACCATGTTCAGGGTACTGGAATGACTTTATTCAAAGCACGGTGGCCACGTTTCAGATATCAGAATAGCTTGGCACCATGTTCCAGTGACCATGTTGCAGGCACCAGATGCCATGTTCTATGTATCACACAGCTCCTCCTAGCCAAGTACTTATGTTACAGGTATCAAAACCATAGTGTTCCAGGTACCAGAGCGGCTTTGTTCCTGGTACCTGAGCTTTTTCCTTGATATCCAACGCATTTCAGAAATTTTCACATTCTTTGACTGTTTGCTAAAAAAAGTTGAAAGCTTCTCACTGGAAGAAAATGAGTCTTTCATCATGAGCAGAATTTACTGCCAACACATGACCATTCACTGGTGTTCAGTGATAAATCACCATCTTGTTGATCTCATCTGGCAATGAAAACAAAACGCCTCTGTCTTAAGCCAAAAAAAAAAAGGACTGACAGAAACTGTAAACGTTATGAAGTTGGACTTTTATTGGCATCTTTTTAATTTTTTTTTTTTCCCAAAAGGTGTATAAAACACTTGAACGTCATTACATTACAAGTTTCTGAGCTTGTCACATAGGATATAATGGTGTGACTCACGTGCACATGATGTTGCGCAGTTTCTCCAGGTTTTCGTCGCTGAAGTACCAGTAGTGGCGGTCACAGCGCTGCACGTCTTTGTCTATGCGGTGCAAGTTGAGGGCCACGCTGTCAAGCAGTTCCGCCTGGAAAGACAATCACCCCAACAGGTTATGACATGCACGCTCGTCATGCACTATAATTCAAACTGCTTCCGTTTCTGAAAACAAACACGACAGGAAAACCTCGGAGGCCCCCACCCTCCCAACCCATCTCTCTATCCAGCTTCCCCCCACCCTCACCCCACTTACTACCATCTTTCCAATCTCCCACCTGTGTCCCTCACCCAGACGGGAAGAGGGATATAATTCTGGGGTCCTGGTTAAGACTCCTCTCTTCCTGCTCTTTGTGTGGCTGGCTTGGGACCCGTACTCCCTTCCCCATTGTCGGCTTTTTACGTACATACTGGTTTCACCCCTCCACTTAGTTATATCAGAATCCTTGGTTCATTATCCTAGAGCCCCTGAATAATGTAACCTGAATCTGAAGCATGGTGAGGGAGAAGAGAAAATCTGCGCGCGCGAGACGCCCGACACACTCACGGAATACACTCCCCCATTGGAGGCAGGAGATGCCGGGGACATCAAGCTTTCTTTGGACGCCGACAGTCGTTCGTGTGCTCTCTGAATTCAGCAACAACATTCACGTTAAGTTACAAAAAAAATTCATATCACAAACACATGGGAGAGCGAGGGCAGGAGTGGGATATTTGACTTCAGAAACTGCAACCAAGAACTCAATTCAAAGAAAAGTAAACTCTTCTATATTTCTCCACAGCAGGAAGAACTCGTTTATAGCCAGTCAATCGGATTTTGATCATAGGTTACCGACATACTTCCAGCATTAAAACATGACAATTTTTCATCTCTATCATGAGAAATCATGTTGTTCTTTTGAACAACTTCTCCACTGTCGCCTCCGTCCCCATGTCCCTAGCACACACACAAAAAAACACAGTTACCGTGGAAATGAAATCTCTCAACATGTTTTTTTGTGTGTAAATCCCTTCACTTTATTAAATTTGGTGGGAAAAAAAACCCACCAAACAATGTCCACTCCTTCAGTGAACACAGCTTTTCAGCAACCATACTGAAAAGAGAATTAACGCTTCTATTCTTGATGTGCAACTTATCGACAATGATAGCTCCTTCTGGACTGCAGTACTTAGGACTGTAACCAGGACCAGTCTGTGGGTTTCCATGACGATGGAACACCATAACATTAGACCAATTAAAGGCCAAACAGAGAAAAATACTGATCACAGTTTCCCACAGTATGATCTGGCATGGAGTTAAATGTCAGTTTAGTGTGAAAAAAAAAAAAAAAGTACCACAGACATTCCTGACGAAAAAATAACTTCACAAACCATACCCAAGCATGCACCACACAACGTTACAAAGACAAATCATCACACATGTCCACCATACACACATACATGCTCACATAATCAAACACACCCACAATACATGCGAATACAAAAAAAGTTACCAAGAAAACATGCAAGCAAATGAACAAATGTCCAAACAGCAGCGCATCCTAAAAATAATTCAGTCACTTTTGTCTATTTCGCCTTGTGTTCTAAAACCATGTGCAAAATCTCATGTACATTTCTAACTGGCAGGTACACTACTTTCAGGATTGTGATGTGTAAACCATTCACTTGGGAACCATGCTCCTCTAAAGGAATTCACATGTTAACCCTTTTAACAGAAAAGCAAGCTCCCCTCAAGGATTTCACATGTTAACCATTGCGACTGGAAAGCATGCTCCCTTTTGTGGATGATATTTCAAGAACTGAACTGCCACAAAGCAAAAAACATACACAACTCCCCCCCCCCCCCCCCCCAAAAAAAAAACCCTTTTCTGTCTGTCTCCAGCAGCATGCAATAGTAACTTACTAATATTTTAGGTTCATAAATCAACTATGCGAGCAGTCAAACCTTAACTACACCTCTACATCACATTTCATCATATTCCAAGT
>JADBJO010004513.1:150000-196155 GCA_016801955.1 Conus betulinus
ATATAGTGAAGTATGGGCAGCCCCTCATCGTCATTTATACGCGCGCACACCCACTCACACACATAGTGTAGAATTTCTTCGTACACAATAAATTCACTCTACAGTTTTTTGCACCAAAGACATTTCTTCTGTTTGTATCCATCTAAAACCACTCCTAAACCATTCACTATTTACAACTAGAAGGGTACTCCGGAAAGCTCAGGCTTCCATGTTGGTAGAATAGATTCAGGATCAACACCAAAACTCAACAGAGTTGTATCTTTCGGGATCTGCAACATGCCCTCCCATCCATCTTTCTGCCAGGTCTGGTTAAAATCAGTACAGTACTTCTTGTGCCATCTTGCTGAGCCGACCCCTGATCCACCGTTGGATCAGATCTGCACCAAATGTGTATGGGTACGCCTCTTTGTCAGCATTCCATCTTCCCATTAGGTTTTATGAAGCCTAAGACTACCAGTCTTTTTTTTTTCTTCTCCCCAAGCATTCCTGCAACAACCAATTCTTTTTTTCTTAGAGCATGAAATTCACAAAGCGAAGTTTTTTAAAGGTCACTTCTTCTTTTTTTTTTTTTTTCCCAAACATCACGAAAGTTCCCTTTAGACCCAAAACACACCAACTTCTGTTTAAAAATCTAGAAGTGGATACACATGCACCTAGTGGTAGCCACTTCTGAAATAACCACTATCCTAAAACAGCGTGTCTTCACACTGAAAGCTGCACAAATCTCATCTATAGGGATGAAGTAAGGGGGCAGCCTTTTGACTCCTTAACAGGTGCTATACAGCAGAATGGCATTAGTGGTGACAGTGAATGAACAGTACAGGGCAGAACAGGGGTAACAAGTAGTTCTGCAGGGTTTTCTTTTTTTCCTGTGTAATCTTCTCAACAGACAAGCAAACCACCAGACATAGACGGGCACAAAACCTCCTTGATGGAGGTAATTATTGCTAGTTCTTCCCATCTTTCTTTGAGATATGCATGACTCTCACTAAACAATCTGCTTGGCATGAGTGTCCATGTGTACATGGGTGTGTGCGTGTCATGTTTGCCTATGTGGGTGTACATGTGCATGCATAATTTGATTTGGTGTTGGGGAGGAGGGGGGGGGGGGCATCGAGTTAGAAATAATTTCCAGTGGTTATGCATGAGCTCATGTACATTTTCACTTTCCGTACAGTCTTGTGTTTTTCTGATAAAATCAATTAAGGTGAATCTTTTTCCAGGGTTTAATCAGACTTGTCAACATAAAAACAAAATTAAAAAGGTGAAGTAAAGAAAGAGTGGTGGATGGCAGAAATGGCTGTGTGCATGTGTTGGCAGTGTGCGTGCATGCATGCACGCGTGTTTGTGTGCATGCGTGCGTGTGTCTGTGTGTGCTTACGTTTGTGTGTCTCAGTATGCAGTAAATGCAAGCATATTAGCATAAGTATATCTTTCACTGATTCTGCATAATCCCTCCACTATCAGTACTATCATTATTCTTACCTGTGACAGTTTGGCCAGATTGGCAGCAACGACTTCCTTATCCCGCTGTCGTATGATGGCTTCCACGGCCAGCCACTCCGACATGATGCGCTCGTACTCCGTGCGTATCCGTTCATCCAGAGCCGCCCGATCTTGCGGGGTGCTCTTGAACTTGTAGTGGCCCAGCAGGTAGGGCCACACCTGCACAAGATGGACAGACGACTCAGCAAACCAGATGATAATCATGTCGAATATAGCAGAACTTCTTGAAAGCCGTATTGATAAATCCTTAGCAAACCGAGTCTTCACCAGGCACGAAAAAAAAAAAAACCTGGCATAGACAAATAAATATTTCCAGAAAAAAAGGGTCTTGGTTTAGGTGCCAGTCTTCATTTTGAAGGAAAATCACGCATAGAAAAAGAGAATAATGTTCAGAGACTGATGTTCTAGACAAAACAAGTCTTTCAAAGTCTTCATTTAGAGGACCTGTACTGGGAGGCTGCCCTATATTGGGAGGTGTCATTCTATTAATAATTCTTGTATGTGGATGAAACTTTTCCAAACTGAAGATAAGGAAAGAAAAAAGTGCTGACAACCAAACGACAGAAACATGCAGTGGAGGACTTGTGTGGGAAGGAGTCAGGAATTACAGTACAAAACCGCTGGTGCTCCACAAAATTTGTTTTCTGCCTATATGAACAAAAAAAAAATGGAAAAGGTGGTTGTAGTGTTTGTGACCTTGTCGGTTTCACTTGTTCGACAGTTTAAATTCCCTATGTCATCAGTGTTCAGAGTTTTACAACTTTGGTCAAAGAGTTAAAACCCTTTAACCAGGCACAAAACACCCACCTGCGTGACTGTCAGGGACAACTAAACCTGGCCAACAAGTGGGAACAGACAAACCAACCCTGACAAAGGTGAAAACCAAACCCCCTTGACGGAGGTAACCTTTACTGATTCCACCCATCCCCCTTTGTGATATGGATACCCCTCATCTTTACGCTTGGTCCATTTCGCAACTGCGTCAGGGAAAGGCTAGCATGCAGCTGGCTCTAGTGAGTAGTGATTGCAGCTCCCTCCTCCCCATTCACTTTCACACCTCCATCCCTCATACCCAACTCCAAATTTTTTCCCCCCACAACAGAACCCCAGCAGAATTCTGTCTCACGGAAGCAAGGCGTGTTCTACAGGTGTCAGCAGCATGCAGGCATTGTGTTTGGTCAGCACAGAAATGACACATCTCCCTTTTCTTTCTTTCTACCTGTCAGACACGAATCATGCATGTAGTGCATGCTGTCCTTACTACGCCCGCTGACTTGTCATTGCACTACCAACAGCTACTTGAATAAACTGCCCCTTTCCTTGCATTTTTAATATACTAGTCCCCAGGACAGGTAAAAAAAAAAAAAAAAAAAACACGTGGGATGTGACCCGATCAGCTGTCTTCGATATGACCACTGACCATAGTCTGTTTCCTTTGTAAACCGATTTTCTGGTTATGCAACTTCTGGAGAACAGTAGACACAGAGAGAGAGAGAGAGAGAGAGAGAGAGAGAGAGAGAGAGAGAGAGAGAGAGAGGGGGGGGGGGGGGTTGCACCGAAACTCTGACATGGGTCTTTCTCAGTCTTCTGAATCACTTAAGGGCAATACTTTTCATTCATACACAAATGTTTATAAAAAGAAGTGACAATGTCAGTGTCTACAAGGATTTCGTTATTCAATAGTTTCTAAAACAAGAGGCCTCCAGTAAATAAAACTTTTAAGCACACTTAAATCGCTTAATTTTAGTTATACACAATTCATTACATATCCATACTTCTTTCATCCTCTCATTTACTCATCAAGTAATGACGGACAGTCTAACATGACTGTGAGCACACATGTAATTAAGATCCCACTGTGAAAAATTCTGAATGGGAAGCCATATTGTATATATATATATTCTTCAAAGCTAAAAGGAACAGAACATTAAAGTATACATATCTTCTTTATGATATATGAATAATAGGTAAATGGATAACAAAATATAGCTAGTGACAAAGTCTGACAGTTTGTCAATTTACAAAATCTTTAGGTTTTTAAGATCATCCAAAAACCAAACCCAATACAGATCATTCAGTCAGGTTTTCCAAAAGCCCCGTAAAGATAATAAAAAAAAAAAACACCACAAAAAAACATGTTGATTGTCTGACAAAGTCTTATACAGATCATCCAGTTGTGTCATAAAAATCAACTACAAAACCCCATGCAGAACAATCAAAAAAAAAAAGTTCCTGCGGATCAATCACATCTAACAATACCCTATACCCATCATGGACCAAAGGTCATTCAACAAAGCTCTATACAGACCATCCACCATAGCCCCATAAAGATCAACTGATCAAACCTGAAGTAGATCAAGTAGCATAAAATGCTATGCTGTTGAACCAATTAAAAAACCAAAACCAAAAAAAAACACAAAAAAACCACACATGAACAAACAAACAAAACCCTCTCAGACCTCTTTCCGCAAATCATGAGACACTCCTCCATAGTAGACCAGTCTGTACACCTCCCCGGTGTTCTTCACCTGAAAACACAAGTGGATGCTGTTCAATAATCTACAACTGAAAGACATTAACATTTATCAATCTGCAGATGACAACCATGCAAACAGCCTTCCAATTTTGAAGATTCATATTCCTACTTTCAAGTTATCTTGCTCACAGAAAAGACAGACAGACAGATGCTTGACTGGAAACATTACATGGTATAAACATCTGCTTAATTCAATCATGATGACATATCTGGTAACAAGACGGCTGCTGTACCAGCCACATAAGTCGGTACAGCAAGAGTGATCTAAATACTTCGACAAGTTCAACTACTTTTAGTTGGAGCCATGTACTACTTCCACCAGAGCATCCAATGTGTGCTGTCACTGCGTTGTAATTTCTGGACTGTTATTCTTCATGTATGCACTGGTTTCTCTAAGATTTCTCAACAGCAGGGCCATAGGATTGAGTTCGTTTTGGCAAGGGAGTCAGATCTAATTTTTTCTGTCACATCTTCTACGCCACTTCAGTGGCACTGAACTCACACCACTCACTCCCCATCCACATCCAACCCACCACTTGGCCAGGCCTGCAGAGAGCACTAGCACCAGCAATCCACTGGAAGCAGTCAATGTCAAGCTGTCAAATGGAAACTCACCAGAGTAGATACTGCACTGCAGCCAAGTCACTTTGGTGGCGTTCGGTCGGTAGAACATTTTCTGATCCAACATACACAGGAGGACCGACCTACTAAACCTCCTACTGATGACAATAATTGCATAGTAGAGGAGCCAGTGTTAATGAGGTCTCTCCCTCCGGAGGGTGCCACCATATCTGTCCAACGACAGCCTCCATGAATCTGGCAATACCTGTGACTCCAAAAGAACAAAACCATGGACACAATCAACCAGCCCCCAAAATACAGACACCTGCAGTGCTGGTCAGCCACTCTGAGCAACATTCTCAGAGATGCATCCATTATGCAGATGGAATTCAACTCTGTAGTCCCAGTCTTCCCAACTGAGGCCATAGCCAACTCAATATTAGGTAGGGACCGGTCAAGCAAAAAATCCCGCCAAAAAATGGCTTTGCTGGGAACTGAACCCATGACCTCCCAACCACATATCCACGGTACTAACCACTATGCCAAAGCAGCTGATCAGAAAAGGACAATACTTTGTAAATCAAACGAACTGTCAAACTCTTCGTCCTTCAACATGTGCTCCCCATTCAGAAACCGGGTTGCCTTACCACTCCGTTGACGCAGATGTTGGCCCATTTCTCTGGCGTCAGTCCACAGCTGGCGTCGTCAGGGTCGTCAACCGCCACTATGGCATGGTACACCAGGCCCGACAGGTGGGTGCGCACCGTTTTCAGATGGCGACAATGTGCTAGCCCTGTATCACAAACACACAACAAAGTCAAAGTGTCTTTTGAAAAATGAATTTACGCACCTGACTTTTTTTTTCCCTTTCTTTTTTGTTTTGGTTTATATGCTGTAAATATCTTCTTATTTTTTTCCTCCTTTTATCCAATCCCAACCCCACAGGCCTAACTCACATCATGCTTCACCCGCCCACATGAGTCTGCTCCTAAGGCATAATCCAGTTTCCAGTTCACTTGCAGAGATTATTCTACACTGATGGTTTAACCCAACTGGTGCCTCACATACCTCGATTCTTCTGCTCTGCTCATCTCTGTGTACTGTGCTGTGTACTGAGAATGAAAGTGAACATTTCTTTATCCAAACTTTAAAAAAAATCATAAAAAAAAACCCATTTCTAATGCAAATTATCTGGTTATGCGCTTTAACTAGCCTTTTTTTCAAAAATAAAAGTGATAGGCTATTTTGATCTTTATTTGCATGAAAATGCATCTATACTAGAAAAGTATTAATTCATAATCAATGTGCACTGAATAAACAACAGTGAACCACTATTGCAAGAAATGAATTTCGCTTCTGAGTCATGTGACTGGTACACTGCTTTCCAGCCAATTCACATGATGTAATCACCAAATGTATAAGTGTGGAAAACAGGGAGTGCAAGGTTTTCTTCCTACACTTGATAAAAGAGGCTTTGCCTTGTGAAGCAAAGGCTTCAGAACAGTCTAAGAACAGGTGAAAGTGACCTGAAGAACTCACATCCATAGAAAGCCCTGGAGATGATCTGTTTGGTCATGGTGTCACACAGCTGTTTGATGTGGGCCCTGAAACAGACACAGCATTGCAAACGATGATGATACACATATTCCGGATCAAGACTGTGTAACTATTCTAAACCAGTTATACTTCTGCCATCCTGAGAGATTCAACAGTTACTCCTTATCTACCAGGCTTTCATTCATTTTGATTACGTTGATTTGTTGAGCATTTTTAAAATTTTACTGTTTACTTGTTGTTCTGACTTTCACCTAAGTTGTCTACTACAACTCCTGAGATGGACCAGGGATCATGTTTTAAGACACAAGGGTTTACAATCAAATTTGAACACTAGTCAGGCACTGTGCATTCTCCACTTCAATCCCTTGATGAGAAGAACCCAAAGTATTTGGTAAAGGGAAGTTGGGGTCTGTGAACCCAGAGTGATCTGTTTGTATGGGGCAAGTTCAAAGTCTCTGCAACCTAAGAGTAAAACACAAAAAACTGAAGTGTGTGTGTGGTGAATGTATGTAACATAAGAGTTAACCTAAGAAAAAAAAAAAAAAAAAAAATGAAGTGCATAAGTAAGTGTGTGGTGAATGAATGTATGAAGTGAAAACAGTGTTTGAAATAAATTTTTGCAGAGCATTGTTGAATGACATACTGGCCAAAGAATAAAAAGAGATGTTAAAATCCCCACGCACCAAAAAAGTGAGGCGCAGATATAAAGAAAAAAACAATTTTTTCTTTTGCTTACCAGGTGAGAACTGTGAAATGGTCTTCTGATTTGTTTTATTGAAAGAAAGGACTCAGATGTCAGGCTGCATGTGGGCAGCATGACTGTTTTTGCATGTGAGCGTGTATGTTGAGATCGTCATGTACCAACACATAAGGATGATCGTACCTACAGCTGCACTCAGGTATAGAACCAAGAAAACAACTAGCCAGCCTCAAGACTGTTGTACCTATGACTGGCTCCAGCCTGGCTCAAGCAGCTGTGGTTCTGTTCCTCTTGTGTGCGGGCATACGACTGCACCGTGGAGGCTGCCAACGGGCTGCGAGGCAGGTGGCGCTTTACAGGGAACGGAGTCAACTCCCCTGTTACTTTGGCTTTGGGGTCCATCATCTCCGGAGCTGTGAGAAACAAAGCAAGCAGTGCACGCGCAACTGTGGTGTTTCATCCTCGCTAAACACTCCAATGAGCAAACAAAATTTCCAAGTGTGAATGAAAAATGAAAAAAAAATAAAAAAAAATAAATAGGATCTCCTTTCCATCTTGAAGAGAGAGAATATGGCATTCCAGGAAACATTATGACAAATGAAAGAGAGAGAGAGAGAGAGAGAGAGAGAGAGAGAGAGAGAGGAGAGGCACACGCACACCCACACAGATGGTGACGGAGACAGGAGAGACCGAGAAAGAGACAAAGAGACAGTGTCTTTGATCTCAGATCCATTTCCATCTTATTATGCGAGAGAATAAGACATGTGGGAAAAATTAATTGACAAGTATGAGGGGAGAGGAAGCGGCAAGGGGGGGGGGGGGGGGGGGGAGTGGAGGGGGAGGGGAAAGGAGGGGGGGGTGAAAGAGAGAAGGAGAAAGAGAGAGAGAAAGAAAAGGAAGACAATGAATAAGATTTTGAGGAAAATCCCGAGGCAAACGACAAGAAGAAAAGGTGACAGGTAAAGAGATATTAAAAAAAAAAAAAAACATGATTAAACAAAGCCACAACCCAATAATTTGTTTGAAGAAAACGTCTCCCTAACACCACATAGCAAAAAAAACCAACCAACCCCATGCCCCGCCAACACAGGCAGACACTTACTGATGGAATCGGGTTTGAAGGTGGTGATGATGCGGAAAACATAGTCGGTGGCCTCTTCGTCCTCCATGCTGGTGGTGCTGCCCCCGCTGCTGGTGCTGCCACTGCTGGAGCGACTGCTGGCCTTGCGGCGAAGCTGGGGGAACACTTTGCCTGCCACACACATACCTAGCTCATGATAGTAACAGACAGACCACACCACTTCTGGAGAAGCTACGAAAACACTCTGTCTGCCACACACATACCTAGCTCATGATAGTAACAGACAGACCACACCACTTCTGGAGAAGCTATGGAAACACTTTGCCTGTCACACACATACCTAGCTCATGATAGTAACAACACACAGACACACGACTTCTGGAGAAGCTACTACGAAAACACTTTGCCTGCCACACACATACCTAGCTCATGATAGTAACAGACAGACCACACGACTTCTGGAGAAGCTACTGAAACACTTTGCCTGCCACACACATACCTAGCTCATGATAGTAACAGACAGACCACACGACGACTTCTGGAGAAGCTACAGAAACACTTTGCCTGCTACACAAATACATGGATCATGGTAATGATCTGTACATCTCACCATTTTCAGAAAAGTTATGGAAACACTGCCTAACACAGACAGACATACATAGATCATGCTACTGACCTGCACATCTCATGACTTTGAGAAAAGCCTATATGGAACATTTGCCTGCCACAGACATACCTAGCTCATGATAGTAACAGACAGACCAAGGGTCTTCTGAAAAAGGCTACGGAAACACTTTGCCTACCAAAGATAGACATCCATGGATCATGCTAATGACCTGACTTTGAGAAAAGCTTGGGGAACACACTGATTGCCACAGAACAACCTAGCTCTGAACAGCAATGTACAGACTTCAAGATTTCTCTGGAAGAGTTTGGGAAAGAAACACTTTGCCTAATGCAGACATATCTGGCATGTGGTGTTAACATAAACACCCAGGACTTTAAGAAATATACAGACATACATGGATCACGGCAATGACCCGCACATCTCGGACTCTGACAAACGCTTATGAAACACTCTGCCTGCCACAGAACATCTTCACTCATGATAGCTACGTACAGATCTTGGCACTTCTGGGAGAAATTTGGGAAACACTCTGTCTAACGCAGGCATGCCTGGCTCATGATGTTAACATGAACACCTCAGGACTTTTATAAATACTTTGGAAACACTGCCTGCCTCGAAGTTGCCTAGCTCACGATAGCAATTGGCAGACCTAAGCCCAGCTCATGGCAGTAACTTACAGACCTCAGAACTTACAGCCAAGCTTGGAAAAACACATATCTTGCCAGAAAACCTACATAAAATACACACTGGTTAGAGAAAACTGTTCCACAAGTTAAGACATGGATTTGTAGAAGTAATGGACAGACTGCAACAACTATCTTGCTGTGATGGACAGACTGCAACAATTATCTTGCTGTGATGGACACACTGCAACAATTATCTTGCTGTGTAAGACGGATTATTACCTGTGATGGATCACAAAATCTTGCTGTTCTTTTCACAGAAGTCTTCTTTTCACAGAATTCCTCTTTTTTTTTTTTTTTTTCTACAAAGACTAACCATTTGTAGAATTATTCTATTTTGCAAGAGCAATTAATCCATCAATCACAGAATCATTGTCTCAAACCATTCACACTTGAATCATAGTAACTGCATGGGAAGAGTAATTAACCACCCAATTAAAAAAACAATTTCCACTGCGCCTGAGAACGTACCAATACGAATACTGCTAGCTTCCTGCCTTATTATATACAATCTCAACTGTGTTAGCGATATATTCGTTTCATTCTGGAAAAAAAGTGAGAACACCATTCTTTCTGTCTAAAAAAAGAAAAAGAAAACAAGGGAACAAAGAAAGGAAACAGAATTCCCTACAGCCCTGCACGGAAGTCAAAGTTTACCTTTACCGCGCTGTGACCACAACGGTGGATCGAGCTGTCCATGGGGAAGCAATCCATTCTCCAGGCAGGACAGGAAGGACAGAAGGTGACCTCCCTTGGGGAAGTGAATGGGGGGCCTTTGCACCCCATCTTGTCCCACCAGCACCACCGTGCCCCGACAGTCCGCTGAACATGGCGTAAAATTTCATTGCCTTTAAACTACACACACACACAATTTATTGTCAGTGCATGCTCACTAATTCAGAGATATCTGACCACAAAAAAATCTCCCTCCCCCCCTTTCAAATCACCTTCCAAATAAGGTTAACTCTTCTCGCTTCAAGACATTTTTTTCTCACTGACAGTAGCTCCAGAGCGAGACTCCCTCTCATCCAACACCAAATTTCACCGGATTTCTCATGGTCAACACTGAGACCAGAATGGTTTCGTCTGCACCGTATACGAGAAAGTAACCATGAAAAATTCAATTTCCTGCACTGCGGGCCGAAGGCTTTAAAAAACAGCGCAGACATTATCAGCTGCACGTAAATACCTTCTCCCAAATTCTAACAAGGCCACCATCTCATCCAAACATTCTATGATTGAAAAAAATAAATTTGCTTTTATCATACAAGCATACATGCCTATGATCACATTCAATACCAGGGTGCAGATGGAGCACTGACTGCCTGCCTGTGATACACAAAGTTCAGAAAGAGATGCGGCTGCGCTATTTGTTTTTAGCTTGTTCACAATCAAGAGTGATCACAAGGGCTGAATTCTACCTGGATTATAACATGCACAAACTGTTTGCGCTTAAAAAAAAAATAAATGCATGATTTTCGTATCAATGTAAGCCTGCACAAAAACACACACACACATTCACAAGCACGCCTGCGTGCATGCACACACACACACACACACACACACACACACACACACACACACACACAGAGTAATATAGTACATGAGGGACTATCAAGGAGAGCAAATCTGTCTTGTCACACACACAGAACAACCTGCACACACACATACATTCACTCTCTCAAAAGGCAGTGATAGTGGTTGACTTACGCTGCTGGTGGCAGTGAATGTAGACAATCTCATCTACGTAGATGGTCATGGCAAAATCCCAATACATACTGCAACAACAATCCACCATACACCTTTACCGCAACAATCCATTGTGGCAGTTCTGACATATTTCTTTTCTAATATTTTTCTCCACTGTTAAAAACACGCACACACATACAAATACTCACACACATATAACTGCATCCCG
Source organism: Conus betulinus (assembly GCA_016801955.1). NCBI lineage: Eukaryota > Metazoa > Mollusca > Gastropoda > Neogastropoda > Conidae > Conus > Conus betulinus. The sequence continues at coordinate 161,171 of JADBJO010004513.1, forward strand.
TCTCTCTGGTTGTCTGTGGTGGGGTGTGTGTGTGTGTGTGTGTGTGTGTGTGTGTGTGTGTGTGTGTGTGTGTGTGTGTGTGTGTGTGTGAGTGTGTATGTGTGTGTGTGTGTGTGTGTGTGTGTGTGGTGTGTGTGTGTGTGTGTGTGTGTGTGTGTGTGTGTGTGTGTGTGTGTGTGTGTGAAGTGTGTGAATATGTGTGTGTGTGTGTGTGTGTGTGTGTGTGTGAATATGTGTGTGTGTGTGTGTGTGTGTGTGAGTGTGTGTGTGTGTGTGCGAGTGTGTGTGTGTGTGTGTGTGTGTGTGTGTGTGTGCACAGTGTGTGTGTGTGTGTGTGAGTGTGAGTGTGTGTGTGTGTGTGCATGTGTGTGCACATGCGCACGTAGGTGTGTGTGTGTGTGTGTGTGTGTGTGTGTGTGTGTGTGTGTGTGTGTGTGTGTGTGTGTGTGTGTGTGTGTGTGCGCGCGTGTGTGCGTGCATGCGTACATGCGTGTGCGTTTGCGCACTCATGTGTGTGTGTGTGTGTGTGTGTGTGTGTGTGTGTGTGTGTGTGTGTGTGTGTACATGTGAGTGTGTGCGTTATCTGTGCGCATACGTGCATGTGTACCAGCCCGCACACATGGTTATGTGTGCTTGTACACAAACACATGCATACCTATGTGGTTTTTTTTTTTTTCAGACTATGAAAAAACAAGTGACCTGTACATCCATCTACCACCACCACCATGACCCAAAAGTCGCCCCCTCATCCAGATTTCTTTCTTTCTTTTTCTTTGTCTATTTTTTTTCATTCTTCATGTGACCTTTGCAAAACACAGCTGTTAACTCTTTCACTACCACTGGGATTGTCCCATCTTTCTAATGCAACAGGATAGACAGCTCAGGTTACAAGTAAGAGACTGTCATCCTCTAAATGGTGCAGACAGATCGCGCCATCAGCCGCCACTTAGAGGTTATCATCTCTTTCACATAAAACAAGTCAACAACTCTCTTCAGGAGAATTAATCATTGTTTGCATACACACAGACACATGCTTGTGCACACACACACACACACAACACACACACACACACACACACACACACACACGCGCGCGCGCAGGCGCATATACACACACACACACGTACACGCAAACAAATACACACACCACATGTACATGCATGCTCATGCTCACTCACAACACACACACACACACACACACACACACACACACACACACACACACACACGCGCACACACACACACACACACACACACACACACACAGAGGCCTAAAGGAAAAACAGTTTAATGCCTTTCAAAACAGAGTGTGTTTTCACTAAGATTCAAAGAAGTTTATGTTCTCAAGCATGTTGAATCCTGAGACAGACTAACACCAATGAGTCTTTATGAGAAGCACTATAATGACGGTGATAAGCAGTAGCAACTCACCACCCTAAAACAACCAACCAAAACTTTCCATCATGATCATACAGCAGACAAAGACACAACCAGTTGAACACATCTGTGACTTCAGTAAACCATCCTTGTTTGTTTCTGCTCTTGAATTCATCCTTACTTATATTTATCTGAAAGCTAAAAACGATCCACATCGCCTAAATCTGACGTAATAATGCTGGCAAAAAATAGCCCCATAAAATCTGTATGCTACGTCAGTGAACAGAGCCAGCCATCTTTGCTTGCTAATACTCTTGTTTTCAGCCTTTTTTTTTTTTTTTTTTGTCTCTTACACATAAATGCTGTCCCCTTTTATTCCCGTTTATAACAACATCACATCAAAATATCTGTGCACATCGGCCTGCAGTTACGTACACAGGATTTTCGCTATACAGCATAGGTCAAGAGCTTTCCAAGCATGACATCTCTCTCCAAATCAGGAGTCATTAGCCTTGATTAATTAGCTGAACCACTGTACTGCTGCAGACAATGCTGAGACTGGGAGAAGATGAGAAGCTGGCTATGCAGTGGAAATCACACGCTCCTGCACTTTATTTCAGTTCAAGCTGAGATGGATCAAGGTGAAACTGGAGAGGTGGGAAGTGGTGGTGGGAGGAGAAGGGAGAGGGAACAGTGTGTGTGTGTGTGTGTGGGGGGGGGGGGGGGGGGGGGGGGGGGGTGATTTTAGTTTATGTGCTGAGAGAGAAAAAATAACTTACAGTTAAAAGCTAGAAGGTGGATGGTGGTGACAGAGGGGTTTGGAAAAGGAGGAGGGGTGGAGACACAAGGGGGGGAGGAGAGATTGAGGGATTGACAGTCTGAGCAAAGCCAAGATGATCTGTACTGCCTACAGTGGCCAAAAGAAGGGGGTGGGGGTGGGGTAGAAGAGGAGGATCGGGTTGGGAGGGAGCAGGGTGGTGGAGAAGGGAGGTGGAAGTGGCGATACACCCATTCCTTCTCCAGTGATGAAGAACGAGAAAAAAGACAACTCCTATGTCACACACAGTGGGTAATCTGTCATTGAAGGTTTTGCTTTGTTCGTCTTTTTTGTTGTTGTTGTTTTGTTTTTAAGAGTGTTTTATACAGTTAAGGTTAAGTAAGGGTTCAAGACAGGATGGATCACGTTAGTGTTAGCATCGTGTACTCTACAGCTGGAAAGTCTTGGCTGTGGTTATGATTAGGTTAAGCGTTAGGTTAGGGTTAAGTTCAGGGTTTCCTATAGGGCCATACAGTCCAGACATGTGGCTTCTGGTTTTCTTATCAAACTTCCTATCTCTCTCATAAATCATAAACATGCTACAGTGAAGCAGTTCTGCTGCTGCTACTACTGCAGTGTAGGGGATGGACAGCTGTGTATAGAGGGGGACATGGAGGAAGAAGAGAAAGGTTTAAACATCAAGGAGGGCTATAGATGGGGTGACACTGTGTTAAATGCTAGTTTCAAACTGATAAGATAAGATAATGTTGCTTATAGCCCAGCGACCGCAAAGGGCCACATCAGGCCTGTGTTTCAAACTGAAAACAATCATCAGCATCTCTTAATCAATCTAAACAACTTGATCTTTATCTTATTTTTGTTGTTGTTGTTGCTGTAAATGGATTGCAGAGGTTTCTCTTCTTCACACAAGATATGAAAACATGCGCCCTATTTGCTGTCTTGTAGATCAACAGTAAAGAAAGACTCTGAGCTTAAATCAAACTGAAAACTATCAATAAAGAAACAAAAATGACAATGAAAAAGTCAGGCTGGGGAGAGAGAGAGAGAGAGAGAGAGAGAGAGAGAGAGAGAGAGGGAGAGAGAGAGAGAAGAGAGAGGAGAGAGAGCACAACGAGTGAATTACAAGAGAGGAGGACAGAACAAAACAATGAGATTATTTACACAGACAGCGAGCTTGCATTCACATTTTTAGAGGAGAGAGAGGAGAGGAGAGAGAGAGGAGAGAGAGAGAGAGAGAGAGAGAGAGGGACGTTGAGAGAGAGAGACCGAGAGAGAGAGAGAGAGGAGAGAAGAGAGAGAGAGAGAGAGAGAGAGAAGGAACAGACATACCCACATTCAATGTCAGGCTTCTGGTTGAGCACAACGAGTGAATTACAACAGACAATAACAGAAAAAAACAATGAGATTATTTACACAGATGTAGCTTGCATTCACATTTTTAGTGCTGTGAAGAGAGAGAGAGAGAGAGAGAGAGAGAGAGAGAGAGAGAGAGAGACACACACACACACACAAAACCCACAAAAACAAAACAAAGCAGAAGTGTAAAACATCTGCAACTCCCATAGACAACAATGACATGTACCAACGACATGCTGCATGATCTCACCTGCGATCCGTGTCCTCTGAACTCTCGTCACAGCAGCCGTTCATCAGCTGATTGGGCGTCCACATGATCACAAGACCTTCCGCACTCTGGTGAAGCGACAGGTACCCCGCCAGAGTCTCGGTGTCTTCTCTCTGTACCACACACAATGCCACATACAGTCTTCCTCAGCTTGGGTTCTGTTTCAGGTAGCTGGTTAGACAACCAGTAAAACTGTCAGAGTAAACATAATGCTGTGTTGGCATAAACAAAATGAATGAAATAAAAAGAAAAAAGAAAAAAAGAGTGGGGGGGGGGGTGGGGGGGGGGGGGGGGGGGGGAGGTCATACACATAAACACCAATATAAGAACAGGGGGGGGGACATACACATAAATTTATAAGAACACTCAATCTACACAAACGTTGAAATACGACTATCTGAACATAATATTCATAAACTCTAATTCACAAAAATAAAAAAAAAAAAAAGGGCATCTGAAATGCATACAATCGATAAGTGTATCATACAACTGATCATCACACAGTCTATGAGTCTGTGGTCAAGTATACACGGCTATAACTACAGAAACAGAACCACTTGACACTCAGGTATGGCAGGCGAAATCTCACGGAAACTTCACAATTCAGACTCCCACATCATTTTCTTTGAATGTCCCCATTATAAACTAGATTTATTGACTACATGAAGACTGCCCCTCAAAATTTACACCATTCTGGGGAGCATTAGCGAGAGGTCCCACTGTGTTCTGTTGATGTCAAAATATTCCTGTTTCATTCCACACTGCTGTCATAAAGCAACTATGCCTCCTTTACAAAAACACACCTTTATTGTCCCCCCCCCTCCCCCCCCCCCCCTCCCTCCCCAAGTTTTGAATTCTTCCATCTAAGCCTGACTGCTGGTCATGTGCAGATGAACACACTGGGCCGCCTATTCATGACCAGAGGTCAGACCTCGGTCTCAATTCAAATCTGATACATTACAGCCCTTCTTCCATGCATAAATAATGAGTGAAGTATCAGCATTTTGTAGTTATTTCTTTCTGATATCATGTGTTGCTTTTTGTAAGCAAATCTGATATGATTTATTGTTGTTTTGTTATCAGTGTGTGTGTGTGTGTGTGTTTTTCTTTTTTTTCTTTTTTTTTTTCTTTTTTTATGCCATGAGCTAATGAAATAACCTTACGGTGCTGCAAGCTTGACATGAAATCAGAGTGGTCAATTTCAGCAAAGAACTAAAAAAAAAAATACAAAACCCCATAATGATTTATATAGTACATAAACAAAAAAAAAACATCCCACTGATAATGACACAATCAAGCTTTGTTTGCATTTGTAACACAAACATCACAATGCAACCTGTCGGAATATGAAGCACTAAAGAAGTGACTATTCATTAAGGAACCGTGCATCACCAGGCAACATAAACACAATGAATGTTTCATATGTTAAAGAAAGAAACAGGTTCTTGTAACAGTGCAGCCTGTTCATGTTCCAGTCCAGATTTATGACAGTGTGAGTAAAGCAGCCCCAATTTTCCAACTCAACGGCCAAAACACCCCAGGCTGGTACAGAGGCAGACGCTATGTCAAGGCTGAAAATGGTTAATGATTCAGTGGTTACTGTTCTCATTCTGTCAGTTCTGGTTGCTCATTGTCACGTGTGCGTTCATGTGTGTGTGTGTGTGTGTGTGTGTGTGTGTGTGTGTGTGTGTGTGTGTGAGTGTGTGTGTTTGTGTGTTTGTGTGTGTGTGTGAGTGTGTGTGTGTGTGTGTGTGTGTGTGTGTGTGTGTGTGTGTGTGTGTGTGTGTGAGAGTGCGAGTGTGTGTGTTTGTGTGTGTGTGTGTGTATGTATGTGTGCATGTGCACGCATGCATGTGTGTGAGTATGCGTGTGTGTATGTCTGTGTGTGTGTGTGTGTGTGTGTGTGTGTGTGTGTGTGTGTGTGTGTGTGTGTGTGTGTGTGTGTGTGCGCGCGCGCGTGTGCATGCATTCGTGTGTGTGTGTGTGTGTGTGTGTGTGTGTGTGTGTGTGTGTGTGTGTGTGTGGCGTGATAGCAGTAGCAGTAATAGTAGTTGTACTTCAACTTGTTAATAGTGGCAGTGGATGATGCTCTACAACTTTTTTCTTTTCCAAAATTGTGTGATATTAAACATGTATGAGAGAGAGTATGTGTCTATGTGTAGAGGTGTGTGTGTGTGTGTGTGTGTGTGTGTGTGTGTGTGTGTGTGTGTGTGTGTGTGCATGCATGCGTGTGCACGAGTGCGTGCATGTGTGTGTGCAGCATGTGTGTGTATGATGTAATTTGTGTATATATGCACACAAGAGTGCATGCATGCATGAGGGTAATACACATAATATGCATGTGTGCATTGTGTGTTCAACTATAAGGCCTTCTTGAAGGGCAAGATTTACATCATCCTCGTACAGTACCAGCCCTCATTCCTCCTCGGACTTCCAACCTGTGAATTGTGCATGCTACAAGCATTAAAAAAAAAAAAAAAAAAAAAAAAAAAAAAAAAGATGGACAGGCTGACAAAGAAGCAAACTCATATTCACACCAGACACCGAGCAGCATGTGACTGCGCATCCAAACCAGCGCAGACGATTTGTTTGCCCTGATTACCAAATGGGGTAATGAACAGGCGATCAATGATGTATTTCGACAAATCCTGTTCCCCTAACATCACCTATGCATTAATGGTGTCAGTCCATTTGCTTGCAAGGTCTGGGCCATTTGCCTTTGGGTTTTTACTCCCTACCTTTTTTTTTTTTTGTGGCTAATATTGTGATGGCCCATGCTCTGTGCCCCATGTTTCATGCCTTATATGTGACAACTCTCACACACTGGTTCTCAACCGACAGCCAGTGAAGGGAAGAGGGGTGGGGAGGTGGGCTGGAGGGATGATGGAGGCAGGGGGTGGATGGGATACATGAAGTGCTGAAGGCAGACTACATCACTCAACAAAACAAACCACCCTAGTTTCAGCTTTATTTTTAGCTTTAAGCAGTTTGCCAGAAACATCAGGAGGAGGCATTCACCGAGCCAATCAGCAAAGGCCTTTATAACTAAAAGAATATCGTCAGGAATGAAACGTTCATAGTGAATACCGCCACACTATGTTGTTTAAAACAGAACCGATTATTTTAAGCAAAACATTTTAAAATTAGAAAAAAAAAAAAAAAAAAAAAATGATACTTGCTTGAATATGGTCCTAACTGAATGGCCCTCCGTCTGCCCATGACCCATCCACTACAACTGAACTGGGGTACACAAAAATCCCTTCATCTTATCTAGGGAAAACGCTGGGATGTCAGATCATAATTGAATCATGCATCACAGCATCAAGGGAGGCCCTGCTACAGACTGGGTCCAGTGGTGTTTATGTTACAGGACAGGACTCATCAGAACTACTTTGGGCAATCGCTCTCGGCATGTTCCAAATGTACAATACATCTGCGTGTGCATGCATGCCGATCTATACATAGCTTGTGCATTCATGTCTACACATACACCTGTGTCTGTACAGTCACATGTGCTTGTTATTGTATACATTCTACGAGTTGAGGAAAATTTATACTTTGAACAACAAAAGTCATTAGATTTTTTTTTTTCTTTTTTTTTTTTTTAAACCAAAACATTCATGTGGACGATATGCTCTAATTATTTTCTCCACTGCACATCCGCATCATTTACACACAAACATTTATTCTTCATTTGCTTCTAGCATGTCTTTTCTTTTCCCCCCACAAATTTCACAATGACAGAAAATGCAGCTTCCAAACGAAGTGCAGAAAGTGTCAGAAAGACTACTGCATTAGCAGCATAAACGAGGACAGCAAAAAGACAACAACAAGGGCAATAGCAACAGAAAACATTCAAAGCAACACCACAGAGAGAAACAACAATAACACATGACAGCCAGTTTTCAGGAATAGAAAAAGGAAACAATACAAAGAGCAACAACACGCAACAGAACACATGAAGCAACTACACAAAAAGAAAACATGAACAACACACAACATACAAACTTGCAAAACACAAATAAGAACAATAAGAACAACACACAAACACAGAAAAAGATATTTTACAAAAAATGAAATGACAACAACATCAAAATATAAAGAATATTTGTCTTCATTCTTTCACCATAAATAGCCCAGCACACACTGAAATTCTGTCAGGGATGAAAACATGATAGAACATGGAAACCATCCAAATACCACCCCATTCAGTCAAACATAACTTGTCCCACTTGAAAAAAGTACCTGTAAACCAAACCATGAACGGTTACACATGCACCACTTCAGTGCAAATGTCCTCATATCTAGACTGACAGTGCACACTTCATTTTTTTTTTTTTTTTTTTTTTAAATTAGTGTCTGTATACACAGGAACTGTCTGGAGACAGGGATCAGAAATATAGCTATAAGTTTGCAATTCGGTGCTGAAAAACTTCCGTACTTGCATTTGATTTTTCACATTTTTTTAGAAATGGAAGAAGCCACTTCTGAGGTGTTCAGCTTTTTTTGTTTTGTTTTGTAATGCTCAAGTAATGACCTGTTCCATAGTTTGCTCTTTCAGTGTCAACAATATGTCTGACAGGTGGATGTTTTGAACTTTACATATATATATATATATATATACATATATGTGATATATGTCTTCATCAATATTTTCCCAGTTTGTTGCACAGCACTCCAAACTTTACATCGATTACTTGTTTTCAGGCTTCCCTTCCCCCCCCCCCCCCCCCCCCCTTCTTACAACCCAGAAAAATGCATTGTTTCCATGGGAAACAAAGGGAGAAAACTCATGGTGCAAAATAAACAGTAAAAAAATCTAGGCAGCAGTGGTGGTATCAATTATCTTGCTCAATCAAATACCAATCAAAGATACATTTGGAAGAAAAGAGACATTAAATAAAAAGAAAAAAAGCCTTTACATTAATTCTTAACTTCACAAATGGCAGCTGGTATCCATTACAGAGCCCAGAATCACAGAGCAATGCAAGCAACATCTGGCTGCAGCTGCTACAATAATGCGATCAAACTGTCGGGTAATGATCACCAGGTCTTGAGAAGACCAGCTGGTATGGATTAATACTGCTGTTCAGAGACAGCTACAATCAACCCCGTCATCAATCACTTCATGACCAGTCTCACACACCCTCTCTCTCTCTCTATGGGGGCAGTGGGGGTGGGGGGGGGGGGGGGGGGGGGGGGGGGGGGGGGGGGAGCAGTGGGGGGGCATGCATGTGTGGGTGTGAACATACATGCATGTGTGTGTGCATGGTGAACGTGCATGCGTGTGCCAGTACATGAAAGTTCCATGCATCTGGCCTTGATAAGCTAAAAAGGACTAGCAGATCATAGTTTTCTCTCTTGGCTTCACAAGACTGAGTTTTTACAGCCACAGGTTTTACCCACACAACTGCCTTAGTGTCTTAAGTTTGGGTCTATCAATTGTACCTTTGCTGCTATCGCTTCTCTGCTAAATACTTAGTGATGATACCAGTAGGCAGAACTGAAGTATAAAAATCATTAGTGTCATTGTTTGTTGAGCTGTCCAAGTGGACTAGATGAGAAGGAATCTTGAAGACTGGACACGGACAATGCTGCTCTCTTAAATCAACAATACAGAATAAACTACAACGCAACATGCAGGCACAGTGTCTTCCCATTCAATGCATTTGTGCATCATACATGCATTAAAATTGCTAAAAACATTCTGAAATTTCAGCCTGAGGATTGAAACCATAGAAAAAAAAATTTTGCCCATGCATATGTTGATGCATATCCTCAATGTCATGAGAGTTCATTTAATATGCTGATGCAACAGCTCTTAAGACCCAAATCAGGAACATCTCCTTTTAAATATGCCCTTCTCAGTAGAATACAGCAGACTGAACTTTGTTATATCTTTTCCTTTGAGAGCTTCATCTGTAATGAGTGAAGTTATTTCGAGCAAATTCTCTCTTACACACATAACATGACAAATCAAGCATGGATGTTCAATTCCACGAAAAACAACTGGTTTCAACACCAGAAAATGACGCTGTCCTGAGATAACCGCTGCTGTTGACGGGACTAAAATTTCAATCTTAATCTTAACGTCACTGCATCACTACCTATCATCCCACCCTTGGGGCCATACCATGGCATCATGTTGGGAAAGAGAAAAAAAGTTTGGACAAATCTGCAAAAACATCTCGGCTGAAAGTATTTGATTTTTGCTAGCAAACATAAGAGCAAGCTGATTTGTGGAAACTTTGTAGCAACCATACGAAGTCAGCTACAAAATCCAAAAGATGGCATTTTTTTTTCAACTTTAAACATGCAGCAATGACCAGTTTCTGGTTATCTGTATACTCCCTAAAAAGCTTAAGCATTTGCATAAAACCCCTTAAAAAAGAAACTTTCAAGGGTTAAACTACACCCGGAAAACAAACGCGTGGGAAGCACTGTAGAACAGACTGGATAGAAAGCAAGTCATAGAGAAAACACAGAACAAAAGAATTTCCCAATCCGCTTGCAGTGCAGTCTTGTTGCCAACGATTTGATTCCAAGCAAATGAGCACTCTTGTTGGGAAGACGGTTCAGGCAGGGAAAGACTCTGCTTTCTGACTCCATATGACAAGTCAGCAGACGCATCCCTTATGGCTGTATCATTTTTCAGCGCAGGGATACCCCATTGTGCACATATCAAAAAATACTGTGTTTATACATGTGAATCATGAACAAGTCATCACAGATTTTCTCCCTTTCTTCCAGTACTTTTCTTTCTGGACAACTTCATCTTTTTCAAAATTAGGAAAAAAAAAAAAACAAAACTGAAGATCAACCAAATTTGTTGGTAAGAACTGTGAAATTTTATAGAGTTTTACTTTTTTTTTTCTAATAGTAACAATGGCTAGCATGTGTGATGTGTGTAGTATTTACAATTGAAATAAGTTTGGTGATCGAAAGAGGGTAGCATTTGGTACTCTTTCCCTTAGTTCATGTAATTCATGTCCCTATCAGTACTTGCAGTTGCCTTTGTGTATTTTTTGCATCAGTGCATTAAATTATTTGTTGACAAAGAATATATCAGCCATAATTTGTGATTATTTTTAACAAACAAGGGACACACACCTACACGTTGCCCCCTCTCCTTCTGCCCCCTCTCCATCCACTCCCAAACACATCCATTTCCACAACATGAACACCAGCATTTCGTGCACGCACGCACGCACGCACACACACACACACACACATACACACACACACCAAAGAAAGAGAGAGGAGACAGAGAGGGTGGTGAGGGGGAAAAGAGCGGGACAGAGAGACAGAGAAAGAGGAAGAGGGAGAGAGACAGGGCCAGAGATAAAGAGAGAGACAGAGAGAGAAATCCAAAAAGACAGTTACAGAGACAGAGAGAGAGAGAGAGAGAGAGAGAGAGAGAGAGAGAATCTGGAATAGTATCAAAAACATGCCTGAAAAACAAAAATTCAAAACAATCAAAACCATTATTGATCAACATCCAACATAAAACATCATGAATGAAATCTGGATATACAAGAAATCACCAAGTACTCACACACAGAGGCACATTATGTAACATATTCAATACAACAACACATAAAAGTACATTTCTGCAACACATTCAATGAAGAAACGCACCAACACAAGGACAAATCTCACCGACACACATAAGACCTTTAGTTTCTTTTTTTTTTTTTTTTTTTTTTTTTGCTGTCCCAAACTTCTGCGCCACCTCAGAGGTAGTACACACACGCCGCTCATTCCGACACCCTCCACAGCCACAGCCCGGTCAGCCCCGCCGCAGCCCGGGCACCGACAATCCACAGGGAGCAGTCAATGTTAAGTCGTCAAGAGGCAACCCACCGGAGATGACACTGCACTGCTGCCGAGTCACTTCGGTGGTGTTCAGTGGCGCCTGTTCTGATCTAACATACGCAGGACACCACCTACTAAGCCCCCTACTGACGACAATAATTGCTTAGTCGCGGAGCCGGCGTGAGTGAGCTCTCCCTTCAGAGGGCGCCACCACATCCGTCCAACGACAGCCCCCATGGAATCGCCGATACCGGTGACCCCGACGGAACCAAACCAAAGCCACAGACGTGGAGAGGACATCGAAACTGAGGTCACCATGAGAGCAGGGCATGAAGGGCCACAGAATTTGAGACATTTCTTTTTTTTTAATGCTGATCGATGAGAATGAGGATGATGAAGATGATGCTACGGATTTCCATTTCGGTCTGAGACTACATGACAGGGCTGTACTCACGCTTCCTTATAATATATCCCGGCGTCAACCAGGCCCGAGAGATACAGGCACCTGCAGTGTTGGTCAGGAAAATTTGAGCAACACTCTCAGAAACGCATCCATTAAGTGGACAAAACTTGACTGTGTGGTCCCAGTCTTCCCAACTGAGTCCGCAGCAAACTCAACTCTGGGTAGGAGCCGGTCGGGGCAGTCGGGGCAGAAAAAACCCACATGACTCTGATGGGATTTGAACCCACGACCTCCCAGCCAGGAGTCCGCGATGCTAACCACTTTGCCACGGCGGCTGGTTCTTTAGTTTGTTTTTCGTCTCTGGATTTTTCTCTTTTTTCTTTTTCTTAAAATGGTAACTAAATGAAACTGTGTGTGTCCTACATATGGCACCAGAGTCCCATATACAGTTTCCATACATGTTTTGCATTCACAACTTATGTTCCTGATAATTTGTACGAAAAGTTTTTCTACACGTCATGGTGAAGGACAGTTCATAGAGTTTGTCATTACAGCCTCACAGACCACACAGTCTTTTCATGGCTCTCAAAATTGTACAGGAGAGGGAGGGGGGGAGGGAGGGAGAGAGAGAGAGAGAGAGAGAGAGAGAGAGAGAGAGAGAGAGAGAGAGAGAGAGAGAGAGAGAGAGACAGAGAGACAGAGAGAGAGACAGAGAGAGTGAGAGACAGAGAAGAGCGCGAGAGAGAGAGAGAGAGAGAGAGAGAGAGAGAGAGAGAGAGAGCCTTCACCTCCTGATCAGATCAGATCATCAAAAAGAAAAAAAAAAGGGAAAAAATCTGAAAAAGAAGCTAACAACAAAAATGAAATCATGACATGATCGCTAAACTACTGACAACCTCAAGGCAGATGAAATTAGGCTGTGCTGAGAGCATCAGGCATTCCCTTCGATTTGCCCAGATTAAACAGAGAGAGAGAGAGAGAGAGAGAGAGAGAGAGAGAGAGAGCTCTCTAAATAATCCCCACAAAGCTTTACAGCTCTTGTTTTCTTGGGAAAACAGACAGACAAACAAACAAGAACAAAAACCCCATCCAGCAAAATATGCTTGTACCAGCCACGCTGTCCCATAAAGGTCAAACCACCACTGGAAATCAACAGGAGAAGAACGTCTTCTTCTTGTACCAGAACTCTACGTCCCTGGCCACACCCAGCTGCTAAAGACCACAAGAGGGAGGATTAGTGCCCACAGCATAAACACACCCAGGTTTCTATCCACCAACCTTTTGACAACACATGTCCAGAAATTCTTCAAACCTGAGGCTTGAAAGAGAAGGTTGTTGGGATGTGGATCAGCACAGTGAAAATATGAAGAAGACTCTCACAAATCCAAGTTTTGAAAAGAAGCATGGGGGGGGGGTAGTAGGGGGGGGGGGGGCTAGTCTATTGTCACTTTCCTTCACTCCTTTGCCCGTTTTTCAATACGTGGTTCCTCCAACTTTATTTTCTCCTTTGTTTGTTTATTCATTGGTTTGATTTTCTTTCATTTCATTGTAGTTTTTTTTCGCTGAAAGTTCCTCCACCCCCACCTCCCAAAACACACACGCACACAAATACCCCACCCCATCCCTCCATCCATCCCTCCCTCTCTTTTCACTCACACTTAATGCTTTTTTTCCAGTTTCTTTTACTTTCTCACACACTAACCCTGACCCAGACCCCCCCCCCCCTTTACATCTCACATTACTTAGGTGTTACACGAGCCATTTTCCAAACAGATGGAACTTTACCTTCAGACACTGATCGATGCAGAAGTGTGTTAATGGTTCGCAAATACTGTCTGCCGCAGCACTTGAGAACTTATTTCTGCACTCAAATGGAACTCACAGGTTTTCCTTTTCTCTTCTGTCTTGTCTTTTACTGTTTGCAGAACCATTCCTTTAGGAAAGATCAGTGGACTGATGGTTCTATCAAATTCTGTTCTAGGAACAAGTGCGTCTGTGTTTTTCAACAGAGCACCGTCTAGCTAAAGTACACTGATATGTGCTGTCTTGACGTTAGTACTTTTTTTTGTATACCATCATCCACTGCCATCATTAATCCTCCTCCTCCCCTCCTCACGCAATATAAACAAATGTCAAAGAGCCCACAAGCATATTCACAGAAACAACGCCGTGGCTAAGTAAGTCTACAAGCCAGTCTCATCGTTACACCTTAGATGGCACCTCCAAAGGTCACTGAATAATGTATACAGCAGACGAAAAGCCCAGCACTGCTGAATAATGTATAAAAGTCTCCACTGCAGCCTGTATCAAAGAAGGAATCCTTCCTTTAGAAGACTTTTTCTTTCCGATCCTGGAACACGTATTTCTGTTTGGCTAGACGTGACTGACCGCCCGAGTATGACCCCCTCTTCTCTGCCACCAAGTCTTAGGCATTTCGGGTCATTACTGCAAGGTTCCATAGTAATACAGTGAAACCTTTTTAACATGCCCTCTGTCCAGCAACTCCCTGATCACAATCATCAAACATTCCCAGACGGATCATCTCTCTCACACTGTGACATGTATGGTTTTCAACCTCTGTAAAACAATATTTCACAATTATGACTGCCGACAGACTGCCCACAGTTTCTAACAATATCATTCTTCTCTGCTAAAAATGGTGGAGGGAAAAAAGCATGAGAGAGACAACGGCACACACTGATGATCTCAGCACCAAGTGATCACTGTGGTAAGGGAGTCTCCATATGTCTCAAACAAAAAAAAACCCCAAGACATCATAATTATCTCTGCGTCAAGTTGCAACCTGAAGACAGAACAGGGGAACACAACAATCACGAAGATGACAAGTATAGATGTGGGCAGCAAAATACGCAGAAAGTCACTTGTAAATGGCAAAGAACAGCACTGACAAAGTGGGAAACTGGTGAAAGCGCCAAAAGTACAAAATGACCGAGTATGGGAGAGGTTCAGAGATGTCAGAAGAAAAAGTTTGTCAGTTTAAAGACCCCTCTCCATAAAGATTCATTTCATATGACAACTCAAAGGTTTTTGCAGACAGGTTCCACTGTAATGGGAGCAGTCCACTGATGTCAAAAGAAAGAGCATGCCAGTCAGTCTACCTCCCAAAGAATCCCTCTCCATAAAGACCCATTTTTCGCGTGTGCCTGTGAGGCAGAGAGAGAGAGAGTGTGTGTGTGAGAGTGTGTGTGTGTGTGTGGGTGTGTGTGCGTGTGTGCGCATGCGCGTGTGTGTGTGTGTTCCCATGTGTGTGTGTGTGTGTGTGTGTGTGTGTGTGTGAGTGTGTGTGTGTGTGTGTGTTCCATGTGTGTGCTTGAGTGTGTGTGTGTGTGTGTGTGTGTGTGTGTGTGTGTGTGTGTGTGTGTGTGTGTTTGTGTGCGCGCATATGTGCGTGTGTGTATGCACACACGCGCGCGCGCACACACACGCCTCCACAATTTCAAATACACAGTAAAGAGGTTCCACTGAACCCCAACTACAATGTCACATCACAGACCTGTTTACAAAAAACACCGGCCTGGGCAGATACCCATCCCAATTATAATATAACTAAAAAAACAACACCCCCCATCCTTCCCCCTATGGAATGCAGACACTGCAAACAACTGAGCCATCAATGACAATTCCATCACACAGGTAACCATTATAGCTCAGAGATGGTATTATTAGCCCAGGCATTGACGCCATACTACTAAAATAGCACTCTCACCGTTCACTTTCACTTCAGTCGCAAATAGCACTGCAGTCCTACTGTCTGTTCAATGAATAGCCCTGTGTTCACAGATCTACTGATGTCTGTCACATCTGCTCTGTTTGTGTGTATTAATGTTTGTGTGTGTAAGTGTGTGTGTGTGTGTGTGTGTGTGTGTGTGTGTGTGTGTGTGAGAGAGACAGAGAGAGAGAGAGAGGGTGAGAGAGAGAGAGAGAGAGAGAGAGAGAGAAGGGTTGGGGGTGGGTGTGTGTAGGGGGGGTGGGGCGGGGAGGGGGGAAGCAAGAACACAGGAAAGAATGAGAGACAGAAGACTTGGTAAAGGAGAGAGAAGGGAGGGGAGGGAGAGGGGAGAGAGAAGAGAGAAAGAGGGAGAGAGAGGCAGGCAGACAGAAAAAGAGAGGAAGGGAAGGAGAGATGGAGACAGAGAGAGACAGAGAGTGAGAGAGGGGAGAGGGAGGGAGAGAGAGAGAGAGAGAGAGAGAGAGAGAGAGAGAGAGAGAGAGACAGACAGACAGACAGACAGAAATTAACTGCACTTATCTTTCACCTGAGAAAATTACTGGCGAGCATTCAATTTTGGCTATCAAGACTGAGACCAAGACAGAGATGGAATGACAGAGAGAGAGATGTCTATTCTCATGCTGGCACGAGCAAAAAAAAACCCCTGTGCCTCTCAATAATCCATCCAACATTCATTTCATGCAACTCAACAATGCAATCTTGTTCACATTCTGTAGAAAGAACGACCAAAAAAAGAAGAAAGGAAGAAAGAGAGAGAACAGAGAGACAGCAAAAAAGGAAAAAGACTGAATCGAGAGTTCTTTCGTCAACCAGTGGACAGGATTCAACTTGAGGACTGGTAAGTAGTGAAAGGCTAGCTGTCCAAACTTTATGGAACATAAAGAGTGTGTGTGCGTGTGTGTGTGTGTGTGTGTGTGTGTGTGTGTGTGTGTGTGTGTGCACGCATGCATGCGTGCGTGTGTGTGTGTGTGTTTGTGTGTGTGTGTGTGTGAGTGTGAGTGTGTGCACGCGCACGCACGCGTGTGTGAGAGTGAGTGTGTGCATGTGCATGTGTGTGCGTGTGTGTGTGTGTGCGCGTATGCGTGCGTGCGTGCATGTGCGTGCGTGCGTGGGCGCGCTTGCCATTGTGTGTGCATGTGTAAGCATGCTACCTGCATGTGCATTAATGTGTGAATATGCAACGAACGTGAAGTTCTTTTTTTTATATAATCAAGACACTCAGTCCACTTGTATTCTTAATTTGTTTACATTTTTGTAACATTGAATAAAAATTTTCTTTCCTTTTGTGCCTCTCTCTCGCTCTCACACTGACACATACACACACACACAAACACACACACTCACACAATTTAATGCTTCGCAGTATGAGACGTGCACATTTCACAGGATTTTGCAACAGCATTTAGGTAAGTGCACAGAAATATGCATGTGCGCACAAAACCAATGCACACAGCATACAAATAGCTTCCACATGGAATATGGGTGCGTGAACACACACACACACACACACACACACACACACACATCCAGATAAACACTTGTATCCAGACACATACACGTACACATACATACAGCCAATCAGGATACCACAATTCTGTAAAAACAAGAACAGAGAAATGGAATGATGGGGAAACTTTGGTCTATCAAGGGAGCCAAATGAAGACAAATACAGTGATATTCTGGGACTGAATCTGGTGAATGTAGCTTGCCATGAATAATGCAGATCCTGTTTCACACCTTAAGCACAGTGTGTGTGTGTGTGTGTGTGTGTGTGTGTGTGTGTGAGTGTGTGTGAGTGTGTGTGTGTGTGTGTGTGTGTGTGTGTGTGTGTGTGTGTGTGTGTGTGTGTGTGTGTGTGTGTGTGTGGTGTGTGTGTGTGTGTGTGTGTGTGTGTGTGTGTGTGTGCGTGCGTGCATGCGTGCGTCATGCGTGCGTGTATGTGTATGTGTGTGTGCACATGCATGCATGTGTGTGTGTGTGTGAGAGAGAGAGAGAGAGAGAGACAGACAGACAGAGAGACAGACAGT
This sequence comes from Conus betulinus, assembly GCA_016801955.1. Lineage (NCBI taxonomy): Eukaryota > Metazoa > Mollusca > Gastropoda > Neogastropoda > Conidae > Conus > Conus betulinus. Next base: position 178,946 of record JADBJO010004513.1, read on the forward strand.
GTGTGAGAGAGTGTGTGAGAGAGAGAGAGTGAGTGAGTGCGTGCGTGCATGTGTGTGTGTGTGTGTGTGTGTGTGTGTGTGTATGCAGACATTATATAGTAAGTGAGCTGAGGAAAGAGACGGAGGGATTGGTGTATATTTCCTCCAGACACAAAGGAACAAAGAAATGGTACAGAATTTTAGCTTGGGAACTTTTCCTTTGATAGTATGAATAGAGAGACTGAAGTTTCAGTGGGGTGGGGGGAGGGTTGTTGGGGTTAAGAGTGTTATCTCCCACATCCTCTCCCCCCTCCCCCAACTTTCCCACCCTTCCTTAACCCCCACCCAACCCACCAACTCCTGTCACCCTGGAATACAGGGCATGAAGTCTATGGTAGAAAGGTAAAAATCAATCTATTTATCTGTGTCTGTATTCATTTATAAACACAACTCTGTAGAAATAACAACAGAGAAATGGAATGATGGGAAAAAAAACTTTGGTCCATCAAGGGAGCCAAATGAAAGACAAATACTGTGATTCTGGGATTTAATCTGTGAATGTAGCTTGTCATGAACAATGCAGATCCTGATTCACACCTTATGCTCAGTGTGTCTCAGTGTGTATGTGTGTGTGTGTGCGTGCGTGCGTGCTTGAGTGCGTGCGTGCCTGCTTATGTGTAAAGAGTGTGTGTGTGTGTGTGTGTGTGTGTGTGTGTGTGTGTGTGTGTGTGTGTGTGTGTGTGTGTATGTGTGTGTGTGTATGTGTGCTTTTGTCTATAGCTTGCTCCAAACTGTGTGTCGATGTCCGACTGGTGGATTTCTGGGGCCCTGCTGTTGCGCACCGACGGATCGGGGTGCGAGCACCGAAGCGTATCCTGAATGGGCGTGGATGTGTATGTGCGTGCGCGCGTATGTGTGCGATGCGTGTGTTTATGAGAGTGAATGCATGTGTGTACGAGTGTGCTCGAGTATGAGTGTGTGTGTGTGTGTGTGTGTGTGTGTGTGTGTGTGTGTGTGTGGGCGTGTGTAAGTCTGTGTGTGAGTGTGCAAGTTTGAGTGTATGTGAGGGTATGAGTGTGTTCGTATTGAGATGCGTGTATTTGTGTATTTATGTAAGTGCGTACTTTTGTGTGTGTGCGCGCGGGCACGCGCGTCCGTATGTGTATGTGTATGTGCGTGAGTACGCATGCGCGCATGTGTGTGCGCTTGTGTGTGTATGTGTGCGCGCGTATTTTGGTGTGTTAATTATGCTTCTTTGCTTTTGAGGAAAGTGGAGGGAAGAGATGGAGAGAATGATGTCTACTTCCACCTGACACAACTTTTGTTTGGAAACTTTTCTCTTTTAATAAGAATAGAGAACTTGGGAGATGGTATGTGGTGGAGGGTGGGTTGAGGGGCTTAAGAGTGTTGTCTCCCATGTCTCCTCCCCCTCCCCCACCTTTCCCTCGTTCAGCTCCAATGACTTTAGACACTGACTCTGTTTATGGTGGTATTTGTTCATCATGGATGCCCTCTCCAAGTTTCTCATTCCCTGGAGGTTCCTGGCCAGAGTTAAAAAAATGTCCAAAGAACGCTGCACCCAGAATACATAAAGCAAATAAAAGCCAACAAAACCAGTGCCAGATGCATTTAACTCAGCTACAGCTAAGTGAAAAGTGCGGGAGAACGGCTGTTTTCCTCCCCCTCATCCCCCTGGTGCACATGTCGTGTGCAATTCCTTTGAAGAGCAGATATCCCCCATTTCCGGCTGGCCTGTCAATGAAACCAAACTCACACTGCCCCTCTCCAGAATCCCGGTGATGCTAGATACCAAGCTGATATCAAGAAGCGATAACTACAAGAGTCTGGACATTGTGACAGAAGGGTGAGGTAGAAATGTGGGCTGCGAGGCATAGGGTTAGATTTCTATACAATGCTTGAAAATGGATTCCATGCTGCCTCCCAGTGATAAACGCTTCTGTCCTTTAAACACAGATTCTGCAGCCTGGTAACTGACACTGCTGGTGTCATTTCAGCTCCGACTTACAGGTCATTCAAATCTATTTGCACTCTTTAAAAGATAACATTCTGCAGCTGGTTCTATCATCATTTGAGCAAATCGTTTTTTTTTTCCCCCCCCCAATGTGTGCATCTTGTTAATATCTAATGCTTGTTCGATTTTTTTCTGGATGATTCTGGCTGGTCATTATGATTTTGATTTGTACAGCTTGTTAATTTCCAATGCTTGTTCCACCAACTGGCCAATCATCAGGTCATTTCTTTTTTTCTTCCTTCTTCATTTGTGCAGTTTGTTAACTTTCAATGATCACTGCTTACTGGCTGATCAGCAGATTATGGGTTATTATTGTTATGATCTTCAGGTTGTTATTACTGTTATTATCTTTAACCGTTATTATGGTGAATGTCTGCAGCCTTCAGAGCTTCCATGCCTTGTTTCCACTGCTCTCAGTCACACCAAAGTGACAGAAGCCTGGAGTCAACCATGCACATGACACACACACCGAGGCAGACAGCCAGCACAGGTTCACCTCAAGTGCCACACACAGTTTGGGGGGCAGGGAGAAAAATAAGCCTCAAACCAAACAATAAAGAGAGATACAGAAAAAAAAAAAACAGACGAAGAGAGAGGTGAACAGAAGACAGAGGACTAAAAGAGCAGGACCAGAGAGTCTACGCAAGCCAAGCAGCGCCCTGTAACAGAACAGTCCATGCCTACTGGCCGTGTGTGCCCACAAGAGTAAGGGTACGTACTCCCAGGTGAGCACTCTTCTTCCTTCGACCCACCGCAGAGAGGACAGCAGGTCTGATGCTTTATCCAAAAACAGACAAAAACAACAACAGTATTACGCACTCGGCTTGGAGCAAGCAGACACACAAGCTACACACTCGTACTGAAACTTCTAAAACATTGTTGAACTTTCACATCAGAAATCCACACCCCAACATACATGTAAACAAAACAAACAAAATCTCTCGACAGAACATGTGTGAACTTAAAAAAATATATAACAGTTACACAAACTTAATGAGAGATACTAAACATACAGACACTGGCAGGCAATGATTTAGAATGTATCACCGAACATACACAAATACTCAAACATCATATACTTGATATACCATACACAATATACCATTCACAACGAAGACTATCCTGGAGTTTTCACGTCCTAAATTACTAACAAGCTTGGCTCTAAATGACTGCACTCTACAGAAAATGGACACTGCATAAACGCATCACATGAACCGAATCCAAATTAAAAGAAACAAACAATATACAAAAAAATCTGAAAAGCTAACAGTTAACTTAATCAAGAATAATGACTTGACTGGCTGTGAAAATGAACATACCAACAAATCTGTAGCATCCATCCTCCATCATGGTTCATACAGTTCATTACGATACATACCATCCTTTTCATCAAATTGTTGTATGGGCATTTTAAGACTCTCACTTTTGTGAAATGCCATGCACAAGCATTTCTTAAGTTATTATGAAGGTAAAATAAACAAATCAGCAACTCAAGTGACAAAAAATCAAGTTATTATGAAGGTAAAATAAACAGATTAGCTACTCAACTGACAATAACATCTCTCAGGACTGTCTTGGACACCACTAAAAACTTTCACATCCTTTTTTACTTACTGATTTGACAACCAAAACTCTGAAAGACTTTTCAAACACTCTCTGACAAAGGTATAAATACAATGCATGGATTTTAAAAGATTTTTTTAACACGGGAAAAATATGGGTGGAGATGTATGTGTGTGTGTGTGTGTGTGTGTGTGTGTGTGTGTGTGTTATACAACCTGTCCACATAAACACACATTCGATCATGTCAATATTCTCATTTCAACTCTCTAATCTACAACATTACAAGAAATGAGCACACTATACTGAATAAGTTACTATCAAATACCTCCCATTTCTTCCATGGTGCTTTGACTACAAAAATGACATGTGTCACACACTGCAGACAAAAAACAGAAAAACACACACACACCCAAACAACTACACATCACCGCCAGAAAGAAGGTCAGAGAAGTGAATGCATGACACTACAAAACTTGCTGTGCACACGCCTACACATGTGCATACAAATGCATGTGTGCATACACAGACACACATACTATAATACTGTTATGTTCCCATCCCCACATCCTATTTAACCCAACCCCCACCCCTTAACTTTTTCCCCTTGTTTAAAATCACAGTCAATAAATCATAGATACCCATTCATGTACAGGCAACACATGCGCACGCTGAAGGACACTACTTGTTTTCTCTCTCTCGCATACACACACACACACACACACAACATACAAAATACACTGGACGTAATGTAGATAAACCCAATACCTAAACCACACAAGCTTACTATCCCATAACCAAAAGGTTGAGAGGATGTCACGACAAAGGAGGCGCTTAGGCTTCATGATGTCAAAATGCAGCATTTTGACATTTTCAGCGTAGCATTCCAATCTTAGGCATAGCGTCAGTGCAGGATGCAACAAGTCAAACTTAACAGCACTCCCAGTCACACGTCCCTTCACACACGACGACATGATGGCAACTGTGAAGACATGAATCTCGAAATTACTGTGAGGATTTGACATGACTTTGAAAAAAAAAAAAAAAAAAAAATAAAAATAGCCAACAAAGAAACCAGTCGATAAGATGGCAAAGCAGCAATCATCTTCAGCAATTTTTCTTCTGCTTTTCCCTCCTCGCCTTACCAAACAGCTTTGGACAACACAGTCTAGAGACTGCAGTTCTCTCAGTACCATTTAAACAGCTCCTATGGTTATGAAGCATTTGATTGGCTGTTTGATTTGTTTGTTTTTTTTGTTTTTTTAATAGGAGGAGGGGGAGGGGGAAAGGCGAATAGCACTTTGTTAAAAAGTGTAGCAGCGTAGCACTGTCAATGAAATCGTAGCATGCTACGCCAGAAGTTCAGCACTTGGCATCTCTGTGACAGAGAAATGAACGACGAAGTTGCGGATTATCTGCCTGATCATCACAGCGATTATTCAGTGATGGGGAATAGTTAGCGGCGTCCACTTCCTCTCTTAAGTCTCCTGGTGTATGCTGGGCGTTTTGATGATTTCCGTTGCACATTAAAAATGCTGACATGAATCACAGGATCTTCAGCGCATGAACATCTAATATCCAGTATCCATACATGTGCTGAGGCTTCTGCCACTAGCAGATCTGCACAAAAGATTGACCAGGGTCATCAGAGAAATAGCACTCCACACTTCCACCAAGGCTCTGCCTGGGCACAAACCTGCATCTCTAGGGCTGCAAGTCCAGGGTGTCAACAACATGAACGTCACCATCTCTACAGGCTGCATGACGTATTGTTATATGCCCTTTCAGCATCATCCTTCATGTTTCTGCAAACAATTCTCCAGTTTTGACTTTCTTTTTTTTTTTCTAGGCCAGCAATAGCGAAATTGGAACCCAACAACTTGCAATGAGCAGTCAGTGACCATGACCACAGCGTAACTATATGCACATCTGAAGTTGTCTAGTTCTCAGTCAGCTGTCAGAACAATGTGAATCCGGGCCCTGCCCTACAGTCCGTCTTTACGGAGATGCGTTATGCCTACACTGCTCATTCCCAAATCCGACTTTGCAGGAAGGCAGAAGAGGCCCTATAGAAGGGAACACACACTACATTGGTTCTGCAACTACACAAATGTTGTCACAGAGCTTTAGACTGTTGCGGCGCCCACCACATTTTCGTATGAAATTTGTAAATGGCATGTCACATAATAAACCTGTCCCACATTTGTCATGATAATGCGGAGGTTGGAAATAGCCATGTCTCTCTCACTCAATCTTGTGGAGTATCAGATGCCAAAAAGTGTGTACCTATCGATGCAAGTATAGCTCATCTTGAGATATGAATCACTAGAATCTTATGGTCAATTTGGACTTGAAACACAATTGTGCCAATCTACACAAGTATAGCTCATTCTAAGATATGAATTACTAGAAGCTTCTGGTCAATTTGGACTTGAAACAAGCGGCCGACAACAGTTCAGAATTCAAGGAAGAATAGGGTACATCCATTGAAATTGTGGCTCAAAACAAACTGCATTCGCTGTGCTGTGCAATCAGCTATAACCAAGCCGCCCCTAGGCTGGCAACTGGAGACTAGCAAAGCCACCAGTCAACAGAGCATGACCTAGGATTTTTTTTTTTTTTTTTTTTAATGAGTAGTATCACCAGTCAACAGAGCATGACCTAGGATTTTTTTTTCTTTTTTTTTTAAGTAAGTCAGACGTAACAGTTTGCAAATATGGAAACAGATCTTCCTTCACGAAGCAAAACAAGACCACACTACATACACAGTTTGCAAATGTGGTAACAAAATCTTCGATCATGAAGCAATACAAGACGACAACATATGCAGATACCACCCAACTCCCACAACCTCCCATTACAACCGATTTCCATTCCAGCCTCCCCATTTCCTCCCCCCCCCCCCCCCCCCGCCCCCCTATATTTTTCCTTCCCCCCCCCCCCCCCCTTTTTCTTTGTCTCCTATCACAATTGTGAACAGACAATATTCTCTCAAGTGATGTTCGCATTCTCTTCCCAACCCTCTTCCCTTCCTCTCTCTCTCACACACACACACACACACACACACACACACACACACACACACACACACACACACACACACTGAGTGATAAATAGTCTACACCTACACAATGTCTTGTAGACAAAAAGTACAACTGGAGTAAAATTCATGGTGCTTACTGCTAATGACTGGTTAAAACTGCATGAAAGTTCCAAATCATTAACCCATATAAAAACGAAGAAAAAAGAAAGCCTCCTGTACTCCATTACCGATAATAAATGGAAGCAGGTATTTTTTGTGTTGTTGATCTTATAGTCAGATGCCTCAAACATGTCTTGCATGATATGCCCCATTGCAGTTCTGTAACACTGAATCTTTTTCTTTTTTTTCTCCAACTTCTTTCTTTCTTTCTTTTTTTTTTTGTTTTGCTTTTGTTTGTTTTGTTTGTTTGAACAATGACATTTCTTTCTTTCAGGGCATCGCAATGAACATTACATCTGGTATAAAGAAACAGAAAACCAAGTCTTGGATTATAAGAAGAAATGGCATCTTAGGTCAGAAACACCCATCCACCAAAAATGATAAAAAAAAAAAGGAGCCCCATCTTACACCCTGATACCATCATGTATGGTCCTTCGTCTATGATACAGAATCACACCCACTTCAAACCTGGTCATCTCTTCAAAATGTACACATCTTAAAATGATGTCAAAATCAGCGAAGTGACAGAGACAAATGACAAACAAACTGATTCTGTAGGCAACCCCTCCCCAAAGCAAAATGGTTCATTAGCACATCTGTTTGGCACTGGCTGTTGGATGCAATGAATTCCCAGGAAAATCCTGAGACACAAGTACTCTGGAACCCTGAAGAATGGCACAGCTGTAATAAATATACTCTGGTATGAAGGACACAGCCACCCTGGTCCCCCAGACAAAGGCATGTTGGTGCCTGGAACAACGCTATTCCGAAACCTAGAACAAATCCACTGTGGTACCATAACAGGCTCATTTTGGTACTTGGCACAAAGCTCATGTGGTATTTTAAAAAAAATCACTGTGGTGCCAGTAGCAGACTCATGATGACACCTGGTACAAAGCTCATGCAGTTCTTGGAACAAACCACTATGGTACCTTCACCACACTCACTGTGACACCTGTACAAAGCTAATGCGGTTCTTGAAACGGTACCACTGAGATACCTAGCACCAAGCCATGGTGGTATTTAAAGCACAGTCCTTGAGTGCAAACAATGGCTTACCACTGCAGGGGTACTGGCCCTTGCACCCATGGTCACATGGAGGAAATACGACTCAGTTTTTGTGTACAAAGGTCAGAACAGATATGATTCAAAATCAGGTAGCTTTTCACACAGCAACATAACCAAACTACACATACTCTCCTAACTACTATCTAATTCTCCACCTTCTAATAATCATTTACCTCTATCCCCATTTCCAACCCCTTTTAAGGCAGAGATGCCAACCCCTGAATTATGAACAATCTGAACATTTTTAAAGGAAAATTGTTTTGTTTTCTCAAACACTCAGACCTTCAGTTGCACTGGTATCGATACATTTTCCTGTAACAAAGTCAAAATTCCGTTAGTGCTATTGATACAACGATGTCGCAAATTCCCCAAGATGGATGACACAACGGCTGAGTTCTCTCCAATATAACTTGGCTGGAAACTTTTGCTTATACTGCTGCTGCTTCACAGCTGCAGCTAAATTCACAGCACCAGGTCTCCACCCCAGTTTTTAGAACAACTCCTCTGTTGCTGTCAGTAATACAGCGAAAAAGACACCAAAAATAATTTGAGAAAACAAAATTGAGTCGTTTACTTGTTTGGGCAAACGGAACATCTGATTGGTCCATTTGAAACAGCTCTCATGTAAATGTGTATGCCACTGCTCTAACTCGGCTTCACCTCTTCACACAAGGAAAGGGACTGGTTATCCAAAGCCATGCTCATCACAGAACTAGCAAGCTGCTTACAACAGTAAAAGGCGGGTGACCCTTGCTAGTTGAAAACGAACTCGTCGGAACAATTTAGAGGTCAACAGAACAATTAAGACCAGCACTGACAAAATACGATGAATTCAGGTCAGGTGGCATCTCTATAAATAGAGAGAACGTCTAGTTAATAATAGGCAGACTTCTGATAGACACAAAGTGGTGTATGTATATACAAAAAACACAACCACTGTCAGATCTGACACCACAAATATTAAAGCCAAAAAAAGCTATTAACATCCACACCAAAGAGAAGTGTAAATACACACTAACTCACACCTCTCACAGATATTGCCTTGAGCAGTGAAAATGGATAACCTCTGATAACCAAGACAATCACAAGAACATCTGTTAACAGTAGTAGTAAACATACCATAAATTTGTTTTCAATTCTTCATGTCTTCAGAAAATTCCATCACACAAAGAATACAAAACCAGGTGCAATGTCATATTGATACAACATTCCCCCCTTTTGCTATCTCTCCCCCCCCCCCCCCCCCCCCCACACTTGTTACCTTCTTTCCCTTCCCATTGCCCCGCCCATCTCACCCCTTCTCTTCCCAGCCCCATGTCCTCCACTTTCTCAAATGCACAGGGAGGCATACACACATAATCCTTTCAACAAACTTCCAGCAAGACAACTGGGAACAAAATGACTTTCAAGTCAATTTAACATTAACAACAACAATAACAAACACACACACACACACACACGCACACGCACACACATATACACACAAAGTGCATGCAAGCAAAACAAAAGTCACTGCAAATGAAAAAAAAAAAAAAAAAGGGAAGCAACAACATCAGCAAAGACAACACTGCACCCCATCCACACTGACTCAAGTGACTCACTGGCTGCACCAGCACGTTGTTTTTGCCGTACAGCAGCGTCAGCTTGGAGTTCTGATGGAGGGACTCCACATACTCCCGTGCAGACATGTGAAAAGACTTTGGGCTGGTCTCCTCAGTGCCAGCAGAACTGGTATCCCGCCGCACCTGCAATAAATAAACGTAGTTTATAATTTTGAAAACAAGCATGTGAAACAAAACGATTTGATGCCATTCATAGTTTTCATGGTTTTTAATGCTGTAGCACTGCCTGTCCCATAACGCCGCATCAGGGCTGACAAGCAAATATGGGAAAAAGGTTACATCCAGAAAAATGGTCATACCCTGAATATCTGACATTATGCACTCCTGCACATTTACACTGTAGACATATGCACACCAAACTGCAGGAAACACATTTATATTGGTGTTGATTAGCAACTATGTGTTTCTTTCTCCCTACTTCTTGTTCTGCTGCACCTATGCATTTTGAAATGCTTATTAAAAAATCCATCTTCTTAATGTATTTGCCAAACATATGTAAAATGATTAAAATGCAATATTACTGTAAATACCATTCTGTCTACTGTGTGAATACATACATGTGTCTATCAATGTGTGAGTGTATGTGTGTGTGTGTAAGTGTGTGTGCGCGTACACGTGTGTGTGTATGCATGTGCGTGTGTGCATGCATGCATGTGGGTGTGCGTGTGTGTGTGTGTGTATGTGTGTGTATGCTGGCTGCATGAGTCTGTTAAGCTGGTTTTTTTTTAACCTTTCTTTTTCACATAGAAAATAGAACAGATATTTTTGTCCTTCAACTGATATTTTTCTTCTTTGTGTCTGCCCTTCCTTTGGAAATGGAGTCCAGCATTATCAGACGTTCATAAGTATTGTTTTCTTCTATTCTGAAGACGGCGCTGTTTCACGCTGACGAGTCGGTCTGTGCAAGTTATGCTGCATTTCTGAAGCACTGTCAAAACACACCACACACACTCATACAAACACACACACAAGCGCGTAAACACAGAGAATCTCTCAAAAACACACATATATATACACACAGGCACACACACATACAACAAAACGCAAACACATTCTCACACACATACACACACACACAGTATCCAGATATTGTCTGACCTGCAGCCCTGGTCGTTTCGGAGAGCCTGGGCTGGCAAATGCATGCTTCCCGCTGGAGTGAATGCGGTGTCGCTGAACCAACTCATCAGCTGGCGGATCAGTCCAAAATGGTCCGCCGTCTTCATCTTGGTGTAGTCAAGGGCACAGGGACCAACTGCACAATTTGTTTTCAATCATTTTGAGGGGGGTTAAATTCAGTTTCCATTTCATACACAGTTTACACAAAACAAAAGATACCACCAAAACTCAAAACTGAACAGACACAGGTGGACTGCTGGGATATACTCTGAGCCAACTGTCAGTACAAAAAAAAAAAACAACCACCAACAAACAAACAAATAAACAAAAAAGGAGTGATAGTCAGGACAGTAAAGAAGAGAGTAGTGAAGATAGAAGACTAAGTGTTCTAATATTTGCTGTTTTATTTTCCAAGACAATTTGTGTGTGTGTGTGCGCGTGTGTGTGTATGTGTGTGTGTGTGTGGTCTTGCATGGTTAAAAAAAACAAGGGGGGGGGGGGGGGGGGGGGGGGAGAGTGCAAGAATATTTCCAAAGAAAAATTGGCATGCAAACAAATTTCCAAAGCAAAATTGGCATTCTTGAAATGACTAATTATCTTAGGCTACTACAAAAAGCATCAAGAATTTTTCTGGTAGCATATAATGACTAATGAAAAGCTGAAAATAAACGAATAAACGGAGGTGTACTTTCCCAGCTCAACTAGACAAAATAATTGTGGAGCACCATACCCTTCCCCTCCATGCTCTGTCTAAATAGGGACTGGTTCAAAAAATGTTGGTGTAGAGTTAATTCAAAGCCAAGAGGATTATTCAACAACAACAAAAATAATCAAACAGCAAATAAAAACAATACTTAATCATGGGTGTTTAGAACATGAAATTCGTTACTGCAACAATGCGATTTTCTCAGGAGACTCTTTGGTTTGGATTTGTCTCTTTTCAGTTAGAGTAAGGATAAAGATCTTCGCCAGGCCACTCTTTCCAAACTCAAAATTTTCCACAAGCAAACATGGATATCTGTTTACAGGGCTAACCCAGTTAAATGTGTCTGAAAGCATTCCTATTTGATGTCTGTGTTCATTCTCTTACTTCGCAAAAGTTTAAACTGGAACAGTACACATTTCATAAAACAACTACAAAAACAATGACTAGTGGTGTGGTTAAAAAAAAAAAGATGAAACCTACACAAAAATGAGCTTGTCAGAATCATCAAACTCACCTAGCAATGAAGCAAAGATAGGACCATCCCACCGGATCTGCTATCAAGGCTTCAGTTTCGTAATACTTGCTGTCAACACACACACACACACACACACACACACACACACACACACACACAAATACACACACCACAGATAAAATACACTTCATGAAAGGAAATATAAGAGAAATTTTTCATCTGCACAAAGATGCTAATGCATGTTTTCCATTGTATGCATTATCTCTCTTTCCATCCCCTCTTTTTCAGGAAAAACACACACACACACACACACACACACACACACACACACACACCACACACACACACACACACACACAACACACACACACACATCTTCACTTACATGCAGAACTCTAGATCTATTGTTTTGTTTAGGTTGTTTTCCAACGTTGAAAATACAAGTTAAAATAATATAAACATACACTGGACACACACACACACACACACACACACACACACACACACACACACACACACACACACACACACACACATACACACACACACACACACACACACACACACACAGAGAAAACTGCATATCAAACATATCTTATGACCAGAATGTTACCTGCTGTTCTGCACCAGATAATCCAGTATTTTGGCCAGCTGTTTCTCAAAGATGGCATGACGAAGCCACAGGTACTTGCCACTCCCCGACGCTGCTGACCTTTCTTGGTCTGATTCTTATTGTTGTCCAGCGACTTTCTGCACACACCACATACCTCAAGGTCAGACTCTGCCGCGCCAAAGTGCAGCAACTCACGAAATCAAACATTAAAGCAGCTGAGTTGAAAAAAATGAGAAACGCTGAGAAGAGAGGGAAAGTGCAACGGGGAGAGAGACCATGAAGGGAAGGGAGTAAGGGGGTAGTGGGGGTTGAGGGGGTTTGGGGCCTGGTGGCTGGACTGCTGTTCCCTTGATCCAAGGGTCATGTGTTCGACCTCTGCTCGAGTCAGCAAAGTTAAAAGATGTTTCTTTTCTGAATTGGCTTCTGCGCAGACACCAGCTTTTGAATGGCACTTTATCCCAAGATCTGTATGTGAACAGATGCTTGAAAAATAAAGTAAAACTAAATAAAATCCTAAAAAAAAAAAGGATATACCAACAATAAATCCCTTCTACTGTAGAAAAGTAGGCCACTGAGCGTGGATCGGATAGATTTAAAAAATAACCAACAAAAACCTAAGAAATGAATAAAATAAAAAGATTAAAGATGAAGGTAAAAGAAATGAACAATGGCATCATGCTGAGACATCATCACCTTGAAAACAGGAAGCGTCTGCCTTTACAGTGAGATTTTTTTTTTTTTTTTTTTCAAATAGCCACGCGCACAAAAATGTCATGACTGGTGAACCTGCAAGTTCAGATGAAGAACGAAGAAGAAAAAGTAAGAAGAGTTCAGAACTTTTTTTTTTTTTTCAACAGAGGTGAGGCAGGGTATGGCAGAAAAATTCAATAAGAACCTACAACATGTGTGTGTATACTGTGCAAGTGTGTGTGTGTGTTGTGTGTTGTGTGTATATAAAAAGCTCATTGGTTCGCACATTCACGCATGTGTGAAACAAAAATGGGCAAATGCAGGGTACGTACAGGAAGTGAACCGCACACTTTCCAAATCATGACTAGAAAACACAAAAGAACAAGGAACTCAATTAACGCAAAGCAATATACCAGGTGACCCTACACATACATCTAACCTCCCCTCCCCCCATGCCCCCACCTCCACCCTCCCCTCTCCCCAAGACCCTCCCCCTCCATAAGATTGGAAGTGGCAGGCCATCAGTCCTCTCCTCCATTCCACAGCTATTGATCCGAAAAGCACCCAAGTTTACACCAGCCAGTGGCAAGGCTTGGGGAACCTTAGGGAGGCCATGGAAGGGGTGGGGGGTGGGGGGGGGAGACATGGAGGCAGGGTGAGGGGAGGATGAAGGAGGGGTGGTGGTGGTCACACAGGGCACCTCCTCCTCCTCCCACCTTCTGCATTCCCACCTCCCTGGGCAGTGGAGCCAGGATATGAAAGCTCAGCAAGTCTGGTCCCTGAGGATGGGCATGAGGCAGAAAGGAGCGGGCACTGACACGGACACCGGACACCGACACGACACTGCCAAGACACTGCGCTGCCAAGCTTGCATTTTCCCAGTCACATACTGCCGATTTTGTTATTCTCTATCTAATGGTGTTTTGTTGTTGTTGCTCTTGTTGTTGTTGTTATTGCTTTTGTTTTTTTTTTTTTTTTAATCCTCATGTACTAACTTCAGCTGCAAACCCTTTCTTGTTATCAATACTTCACAAAGAATCGGTGTTTGTCCTACACGATAACTTTCACAGTACATACCAAAATGAAATGAACACATACAAAGAATATGGAAAACGTTAAATCATAATTCACATAGTTTAAATTAAGGCAGTCATGTCAATTATGAAACAGCAACCCTACTCATCTTTTCTAATGACAGCTACTGTTCCTAAGCTAATGCTAAAAAACCTTTTGCATGATCTTTTGCCCTTTCTCTCTTTATCTAGGGAAGATACGTTCTTTGTTTAATTTGGTTATCATAATATACTGCTGTCTGACGCAAGATAAACAAATGCCTTATCAATTTCATATTTATTTAACTGTGCACTTTTCTCTCCCTGTTCACAACCATACCCATTCCTTCCCACTTTTAAAGAACTTAACGCAGCTTAAGAAAAAAAAAAATCATTACCTGTTGTGCCCAACAAAACACAAAACAAAAAAGAGCTCCCAAGATGGAGTCAATAGCTGTGTTAGTATGAATTGCAGCAGACAAGGGTAATGTACAATGACAGAACATGTCAAAGAACTGGATAACATTGTAAGAACCCATTGCCAGTTAGTTACACTGATTCATTCATGTCTTGTCCATGTATTCATAGGACAATGAGGAAAAAAAAAGGAAAAGCAGTACATCATCAAGAAAAGATGTCCTTCATGTCTACTCCTTTGTGCAACACAGTGCTTCTCTACACTGATCGCTCTTTTTCTTTTCTTCTCCTATATGGGATACATTTACAACTGGCAAACACAAACATGAGCTAGTTTAATCACTCACACCAAGTCCCAGTTTGTATCACACCAGTTTCCTTGCTCTTTGAAAGCCCATTTCACATAGTTTGCAAGCGCTTCAAAGTTTTGCTCCAAAAGCTTAATTTTCTGTTCATCGAGTTTTGTTTTTCTTTCTTCTAAGCATTCTCAACTGCCAGTGACAATGTGGCAAGTAAGAATTATATTTGCTTGTCAATAGCAAATGAGAGACAGAGGGTGGATGAGAGAGGGAGGGAGGAGAGACAGCGAGAGGGGGGGAGAAAGGGGAAGTGAGACAGACAGACAGACAGACAAGACAGACAGAGCAGTAACAACAAATGAGAGAGAGAGAGGTTGGTAAGGGAGGGAGGGAGGGGAGGGAGGGAGGGTGAGAGAGAGAGAGAGAGAGAGAGAGAGAGAGAGAGAGAGACAGACAGACAGACAGACAGACAGACAGACAAGACAGACTCAGAGACAGACAAAAGAATAACAAATGAGAGAGAGAAGGTGAGTGAGGAAGGGCGGGAGGGGGAGAGAGAGAAAGAGAGAGAGAGACAGAGAGAGATGTGAGAGAGATGCAAGAGCAAAAGATGTGAGAGCAGAGAGAGAGAGAGACACAGAGAGAAAGAAAGAGAGACAGAGACTTAATCAGAGACATGGAGAGATACAGACAGAGATACGGGAAGTTTATTCATCTATAAGCCAAGCATTTTTCTAAGCATTCTCAGCTGACAATGTGGTAAGTAAGAATTATATATGCTTGTCAATAACAAATGAGAGAGAGAGAGAGAGAGAGAGGAGAGAGAGAGAGAGAGAGTGGATGGGGGAAGGAGGGAGGGGAGAGAGACAGACAGACAGAGAGAGACAGACAGACAGACAGAGAGAGAAAGAGAGACAGAGGAGAGAGAAAGAGCACAGTTATGGGGGAGGAGACGGGGAGGGGAGGGGGGAGAGGGGCAGAGTAGAACTCATCCCTTGCTCCCTAAGACCCAATACCAACCTATTCTGGTTTAATAAACATGCAATAAGAATAGGGTCTGGTAGAACTGGTCAGGAAGGGGGAGGTGAAGGGTTATGAAGGAAGGAAAGGAGGATAGAGAGAGAGAGAGAGAAGAGAGTGTGTGTGTGTGTGTGTGTGTGTGTGTGTGTGTGTGTGTGTGTGTGTGTGTTCGTTCGTGTGTGTGTGTGTGTCATAAACAACTCTGACTTCTTACATACAAACTCACAACAATATTTGGATAATTCTGCTGGGCAGAAAGACAGGGTCCAAGATTTGACTCTGCAAAACCAAAAGAGACTATTGAACTTTCAAACAAATGCAAGAATATGGTAAGGTAAGGTAACGATGCTTATAGCCCAACCAACCGCAAAGGGCCCTATCAAGGTTGTGAAAAAAGATCATACATCTCTTTAAAATACACCTAAAAAAACGCACCAGAAACTTAGTTAAAAATCTTTCTTTGATCAGATGAAAAAATGTTAATCTCTTTCAGAAATACAACCTCTTCCCTAGTGACGAAAGTGCACAAGACTACCAAAAGGGCATGGAAAACTATACACTTTCACAACAAACAACTACAAATAAAATCGCTGATTCATTGTTTCTATTTAGAATGAAGATTCCTACCCTCCTACCAAATCCCCTCCACCTTTACACACAAATACATACACACAACACACACAACACACATAAACACACAACATACACACAACACACACACGCACATAAACACACACATACACAAAACAGATAAAAAAAGAAAAGAAGAAATGTCAACAGAATCTTTTATATTTTAGTTTTTTTTAAAAAAAGTGTGATTAGATTGTGGAAAAGGTGGGTTGGAAATAAAAAAAAAAAATAATAATAACATGGGGGGGAAAGGGTGAGGGTGAGGGGGGGGGGGGGTGGTGGCACATCAGACCACCTCAACTTCAATACACAGCTAGTCAAATCCAGTCTTCAGGATAGGACCATCCTGCCACAGGCAAATACACCACAGGCTTTTGATCTTCTGGAACAACGGGCCGAGATTTGGTTGTCAGGCTTGCATGAAATAATGAAGCCTGTGTGCATGAACCTGTGTGTGTGTGAGAGAGAGAGAGAGAGAGAGAGAGAGAGAGAGAGAGGAGAGAGAGAGAGAGAACCAGAGACAGACAGAGAGAGAAAGAGACAGACAGACAGACAGGCAGGCAGACAGACCAAATGACATACAAAAAAAGAAAGAAAATGAGAAGAGAGAGAGAGAGGGGGGGGGGGGGGGGAGATGATGGGGAGGAGGAAGGGCATGTTTCAGGGGTTGCAAGATTTTGGGGGAGGGGGGGGGGGGGGGGGGGGGGGAAGGATGCAAAAAAAGACGGA
>JADBJO010004514.1:0-25000 GCA_016801955.1 Conus betulinus
CCTGCGGCGAAGATCAGTGTCTTTCAAAGAAATTCTCCATATAAACCTAAATGTGTAGGTGCAGTGAAGAAAGACATGAAAACAGTGTGTGCGAACCATTTATATTATCACTTAATTTCTCTTTATGTTAAAATATAATTTGAAATCTACATTTAATTTTTAGAAAAAGATTTCCCCAGTTTTGTTTTCTATGTGTGAAAATAGAAATTAACTCCCTTTATTTTCCCACAAAAAAAATTTAAAATAAAGAGCCCTCGTTCATCCTTTCATACGTCCATCCGTAAAAAAAAATATCAAACAGGACAGACAGGACGACGAACAGGAACAGACAATACGAAAGGAGCGGGGCCAACGCGGGCGTCGCGATGGGAGATCCCTGTTTCTGACTTAATATTAGTCGGATGAACACCCTATTTACGTCCGCATCCATCTCGCATGTCTGTATTCTAAATTACAAATATTTTGAAAATAATAATGCCAAATTCCCGACCGGTCAGGCACCAACATATCCAGCCAGGCTTCTGGGCTGTCAGTAATCAACTATCCATATATCCTCCCTTGGTTAACAGCAGCGCCCAAAACCATTCTAGCACAAAGACAACCCTATAGTCCTGGTGCTACAAAAGATACGGAATTCTTTTTTACAACCATGAAATGAGCTTCTCCTTACCCCAGAAATCACTCAGGAATTGGGTAAAGGAAAACAGAAATAGAGTCGGAGTACATAAATCACAATCGGAACACTCCGAATGGGCAGAAAACTATTCGAGAGCGCTTCGCAGACACGCCTCGACTACACACCCTTTTACAAGCAGGATGAAAAATGGATAAAAATTTAAAAAAAACTTTTTTTTTTTCTCTTCTCTTTCACTTGCAAAAAGGGTGGTTTCACGATAACAAAATACTTTCTCTATATACAGAAATAATTCTTACCAGAACGCGGGTGTGGTCAGAAAAGGAAGTGCCGGCCAGCCCCCAGTCTCGACGGAAGACGGAACTCGACCAACCAGTCCCCACCGAAAGGAACTTCAGGTCCTGGACGACCCAATGGAGAGGTGGCAGTGGGTAGGGATAGAGATCCCCAACAGAAGACCAGCGGCTTCCTTCGGCCGAGCGAACAGCTAGGTCCCCCGCTGCAGCGCTACGATGAAGTAGACAAAAGAGGCCCACTACCCAAGGATGGGGATCCTTACCACTTGGCTGCCAGCGAATCGAGTGCTTAACCAAAACCCAAGATCGACCAACCCAAGATTGCAACAAGTCTGAATACAGTTACAGTCCCACCCAGGGACATCTTGAGAATGCCACTTTGCAGAAAAACACGAGCAACACAATCGGCCCTGAAACTCTGGCCAGGTATCTAAAAGGAAAAAAAAAGAAACCCACCCACGCGCACACGCGCGCGCCTACACACACACACACATACACACATACACACGTGCGCACACACATGCACACACACACACACACACACGCACCACACAGCCGCGTGGCAACGCACACACTCACACGCGCGCCGTATCATCTGTACACACGTTCGCTCTTGCGTGCCCCTCACATTCAGCTTTTTTTTTTTTTTTTTTAAATTGAAGGGGACAGTCAAGTCAGAGAATGCTGCAACCCCCACGGACGACACGCTTGAGAGCATGACCTTTGTGCTCTAACCTCCACACAAGCTAAAACTGACACACTGCCTGTTAGCAACAATCCCTTATGTATAAACTAAAATTTTAAAAGGCGTCCTTGACAACACCCCCCAACTGAAAGGCTCGTGCCACTGAGGCACAGATACAGCAGCCTCTGACGTACATGTCCCTGGGAATCACATGTACGGCGCCATAGTTTATGTTAAAAAAAAATGAATGTCAGTCCATAAAGAACTGGGCTAGCTATTCCGTCATCCGACTCAGGAAATCTGCTTCCACATTATCTTTACCCAGATGTGCGGGAAGGAAAAGGCCATACTTTGCAGTTCCATGGCCCACCCCCATCAAACACAACTGACTGGACGAATCTGATGCAAATATGCGAGTGGGTGATGGTCTGTTTCCAGGGTAACTCTTGTCCATAGAGGTACGGGTAAAACTGTCGAGTTGCCCACACTACGGCAAGACATTCTTGTTCTATTGTGTGGTACCGCAACTCTGCTCCCACCAGCTTCTTGCTCGCATATGCAACCGGTAACAATCCTTTGCCTTGATCTTGCAGCAAAACAGCGCCAAGTCCTGTGCTGGAAGCATCGGTACGCAGCACATAAGGTTTGGTCGGGTCCGCAAGCTGCAACACAGGTTCAGAAGAGACCGCCAACTGCGCAAATATTTTGTCTGTGTCTGGCATTGGTTCGGCGTCAAACTTTAAGACTTTGTTTAGTCTGCGAAAGTCGACACAGAAGCGCGCATTTTCCCATCTGATTTCTTCACTAACAGAATGGGTGAAGAAAAGGTGAACTACACCTTTCAATCACCCCCATCCGTAGCATGGCTTGGATTTCTGTTTTGACGGTTTTCCATCTGGGAATGTGGCAAGGGATATTGTTTGACTCGAACTGGTTCTTCTTGGGTCAAACTCAAAGGGCATGTCCCTAAATTACATCGAAGAGGAACGTCGGACAGAATGTCGTGGAACTGTTCACACAGTTCTTCCACAGATTTTTTTCTTTGATCTAGAGTGAGATTGTCGGAGATTTTGACGTCCTGCCATGTTTCCTCCTGCTGCACGCTCACACATGGGATGTCAAAAACAAGAGGAGGTTCCTCTTCCATTCCCTCAACGACAACAGGGGTGAAGCCGGCAGCACATAGTTGTCTCCTTTCGTATCTTTTCAGAAGGTTAGCGTGAATCAGCTTCTCTTTCCCTCTTATCATCACAACATAGTCCCAATCGCCATCACATTTTGCGATCTTGAAGGGCCTTGCCAGGAGAGAGTTGTAGTTTGTTGTGGTGGAGAGGCCATAACAGTAGCACCTCGTCACCCTCCTCAAACCACCTGTGACGTGCTTTTCTGTCATAGAAGGCTTTATACCTTTTCTGTGCTTGCACAAGATTTTGGTGTGCTAACTCACAAGTGCGGCGATTCTCTCCTTCAGGTCGAGTACATACTCAGCCTGGGTCACTGCTCCAGTGGGGGTGGCAAAGCGCCTCTGAATTATCCTCGCCGCTCGATGAACTCCACAGAGTTTTTCTGTTTGTGCTTGGGAGGCTTCCCAACCAAATTCCTTACGTTGTTAAGGCTTGGGGTCTCCCTTCTGCAGTGTACGCACAGTCTGTGGGTCCAGCGTCACTGAGTCATGTCGTGTCAACGTTTTGAGCAGTGGCTTCAAGGACTCTTGCTCTCTCTTTGCTTGGGATCGTGTAGCGACGGCTCCAAGCACTTCTGGGGGTAACTCGGCAGATACTCTCTTTCGTTGTCCATCCTCGAAGTTTACCCAATTTCCAATCAATAGGGAATATGCTGGACGCTGAAGAGCGACAGCCCACACCTTCCCATTAAAGTAAGGTGTAGATAGGTCAATGAGCACTGTTGATCTTGTGACCCGGAACGATGACTCAATTCCTGTCACTTGGCACTCTTCTCCTCGTGGCGCCTCGGGAGGTACCAGTCGCTCGTCGACGAACACACACGTGGCGCCAGTATCCCTGATAGCTTCGACAACTTTGCCAGAAACTATCAATGGAAAGTTGGGACATGTTGGTATCGTCACTTCTATCTCCAAAGCCCACTTTGGCCTGCGACATGGAGGGCTTCGATTTGTCGCTCCGCTGGGGACACTTTTTGACTATATGTCCAGGGGCATGACAAAGGAAGCAGTTCTTCGTCAGAAATCGAGGGTTCTGTGATGGATCTGATCCCTCACCTCCGATCTGGGGCGCTTGCTTGCTGTTCTTCGGTTCCTTATCATGCGATCTGGTGGACTCGCCATGAGCCATAGGTTTAAAATGTCGCCGAGCAGCGAAGGCTTCAGCGATTTCAATCGCTTGCTGGAACAACTTGGGTTGACTCTCGCCCAGCTTACATCGCAGCTCAGAAGAAACAGAGTTCATGAGTTGTTCAAGGAGAAAACTGTCTTTGAGCTCCATTCCTGACGACTCTAACCAATAGTTCATTGTCTTTTTGAGACGCTCTCCAAACTGATTAAAGGTTTCATCTGAGGATTTCCTCATGTTTCGGAACTGTTTTTCTATATGTTTCAGGTGACATTTGCAGTCTACGGCGCAAAGCCGCCTTCAATTCAGCATAGGTCGCTCCTGAAGGAATGTTGATGAATGCCTCCTTGGCCTTCCCCGTCAAATTTCCCATGAGGTACATTGCTCTTAGATCTTCAGTTAGTTGATATACATCTGCCACAGCTTCGAAATGCTCAATGTATGTATCAATGGATTCATTGGCATTATAAATGGGCATATGAAGCACCGGGGGAGCTAAGGGAGAGCAGGATGACAATTTGATTGCTCACCCCTTGTTGGTGTCGAAGTGTGAAGTTGTTTGACTTCGGTAGTTTTCTCCACTCTCGCCACCCCTAGTTGTTCCAGGAGTTCAACTCGCATCTTTTCTTTCTCCTCTTCAAGTTGAAGTCAAAACTCTTGTCCCTGCTCCTGTATTTCTTGCATTCTCTCTTTCTCTCTTCTCTGTCTAATCGACGTTCTTCCATTTCTTCTTTCCATCGTCATTCTCTCTCTCTCTCAGTCTAATCGACGTTCTTCCATTTCTTCTTTCCATATCGTCGTTCCCTCTCTTCTCTCTCCCTCTTTTCCTTCACCTCTCTCTCCTCTCTTTCCCTCTTTTTCCTTCGGCTCTCTCTCTCTCTCTCTTCTTTCTTTTCCTTTGCCTCTCTCTCCTCTCTCTTCCCTCTTTTTTCTTCGCCTCTCTCTCCTCTCTCTCTTTCTTTTTTTCCTTCGCCTCTCTCTCTCTCTCTCTCTTTCTTTTCCTTCGCCTCTCTCTCCTCTCTCTCTTCTTTTCCTTTGCCTCTCTCTCCTCTCTCTCTTTCTTTTCCTTCGCCTCTCTCTCCTCTCTCTCTCTCCTTCGCCTCTCTCTCTCCTCTCTCTCTTTTTCTTTTCCTTCGCCTCTCTCTCTCTCTCCTCTCTCTCTTTCTTTTCCTTCGCCTCTCTCTCCTCTCTCTCTTTTTCTTTTCCTTTGCCTCTCTCTCCTCTCTCTCCTTCTTTTCCTTCGCCTCTCTCTCCTCTCTCTCTTTCTTTTCCTTTGCCTCTCTCTCCTCTCTCTCCCTTCTTTTCCTTCGCCTCTCTCTCCTCTCTCTCTTTCTTTTCCTTCGCCTCTCTCTCCTCTCTCTCTAATCGTTTTTCCTCCATCTCCATCTTCCATCTTCTTCCTCCTTCCTTCTTCCCTCTCTCTCCTCTCTCTCCCATTCTCATGATTACAAAAGGATCCATGGATCCTGGTCCTGGATAGCGAGGAGGAGGAACAGGTCTGAATTCCATCTCATCATGCGCAAGAGGAGGACGAAGGCGGAAGTCAGTACTCACAGAGGGCAGATAATGCCTCCGAGGGGGCGGTGGTCCTGAAGGAGTTCTATCATATAAGGAGGGTTGAGAGATTGCTGGAGACAGAGATTCCCTCGAGGAAGAAACTACTTTGGGTTGTGGGGCCCTGGCTGCGTGTGTAGTCACAGCAACAGGGGTTCCCATACCCGGAAGAATTCCAGTGACTTTTGCCTGGGAACGCGTGAAGCGACGATCACTTTCGTCTGCCATCACCAAGCACTCTTCTTTTCGCAAAATCGCAAACTGAAGGTGTGGAAAAGATCTTGAAGTGGCAGTACGGTTGGGTACACCTTGCGTCCCAAGAATCAGAAACGAGTGTGACAACTCTCCACAGTGGGGAACAACTTGAAGTTATAAACCAGGGAACCTCAAGTCCCTATCTGGCAAGGAAAAGTTGAAACTCCCTGTTGAAAGAAGCTAAATTATTCTTGTAACCTAGTCTCAACTATCGAGCAAGCACAATAGTCACGTCTGGAATCCACTGACCTAATTGCCAGAAAAGTAAATCAGTATTGACAATTCTCGACTTTAAGACCCAAAGTCACTAAGCCCGACAGTCAATGAAACAGGTACCCAAATTATCTGTCTCGACGGCGCTAACTATGGGTGAGCACAACACTTGTTCGTGTTGTCTAGGCTAAGTGTAGCCACACCACGGTAGTCGCCTTCCTAGCTTTGTCTTCCTTGATCAACTAGTCTAACCACCTTTCCGACACTATCCGGCTTACGACCAAGAGTAGTCGCAACAACAAACCTGTGCGGAAATCACACTGTGCCACGTCACAGCGTTATACGTTGAAAAAATCAACAGCTTAACTTGAAACAAACTAGTTGTCTCCCTTGACTGTTCCGTGTGTAACTTGCCGACCCACTTGCGATGTAGGCATGAAATGTCGTAATTACAACAAACGCTGGCTCAATTATTCCTGATCAACACCATCAGTGACTTAATCAACGGCCAAGTGTGACCGCCCACGTGAGCCTTACGAGTAGTCATAACAAACCTACTCAGTTCACAACTTACACCCGCAAATACGAGCGATCAAGAGAAAGGAAGCACCCAACTTGTTCCTTAAGCGCGCCTTAAGGAGTATGCACAAAAAAATTGTGCTGAAAAATGTAAATCAGATAAATGACAATTTTTTTCAACAAGAACGCACAATTAAAGACCCTAGTGTGCCGCCTGCACACAATATCAAACAGGCCAGAAACCACGTTATCACCAGTTGTCTAAACCAGCTTACCAATCAGCTGACGGAACAAACGTTATTAGTCCCCTCTTACTGTCGCTATGCTTGAGCATTGAAGCAGGCTATCAAACCTCGACCATAGGTTTCCACGGACAGTTTGCTCCCAAACACCACTGGTAAACAACGGGTAAACAAACAATAGGGACGAGACAGCATAAAATATGACAACAAAGGCAGGGAAGTGGTATCAACACGGGACGGCCTATTGACCCGGCAACCCTCGCCAATGAATGCGGAAGCAAACGACGGCCACTCAATCCCTGACTCAACGAAAAAGTAAAGGGACGGCGCAAAATCTGCCACATTAAGCCCGGTTTGCACGCACGGAATGCGTCTGTCACTGAATGAGCATGAGAGCTAAGGTAAGGCTTACACCAAGGACACTGTGAAGAAAATAAGGAGGGTGGGGGTGATGTAAACAAGAAGCAAGAGGCGCAATGGATCGACACCTAGACAGAGTCCATATCACACATGCCTTTCTCACTCCAGGACAACTTTATTCTCGTCACACGCCCCTCACTTATACAAAGACAGATAATATAAGAAAGCTAGATTAACGAACTTAGAAGTAAATGTACTTACAAACAGGAAATGAAGAAAATTTCTTCTTTTTTTTTTTTTTCAACCCACAAGGAGAAATATAACCACTCAAAAGAGTTATATAATAGATCAAAACAGGACTTAGGAAATATAACAAGATGTATACTATATATATATATGTGTGTGTATTATTATTTTTGTTTTTAAAGAGGGGAATATTATCTTCGCGGAAATTCCTCACCAAGTTTCGACCAAGTGGTGTGCGTATGCTTTTCCTGCCTACACTCACCTGGCTACCCAGTCGTCGTCTTGGGTACTGCCAAATCACGCTCACTACTGATTACACACAACCGTTGATGCCGTTGCCTCTGCACAGACAAGACTTATTCTATACCGACCCCCCCCCCCTGTCCCTTCCCAAGCTATACTCCCCACTATCTACCTGGCTAGATGTGAGAGCTAAGGTACAGGAGTTCGGAATTCAAATGAATATGTCGGCAGTTAAATCCCGGAAAATACCACAACGCAAGACAGGACACGGTTATGGATGCGGAAGGATGCCGCCGACCCTGGCGGAACGCAGGAATCTCCACCGCGACAATCCCGACACGGTCCGCTCTGTTGGGCTCCCTACTACTCTAGAGCCCACCCTACCAACCTCCCACTAATAGTACACATACACAACCTCCTGAGAGACCTGGTGGGGGTAAGCAGAGGGTGTAGCGACTACTCTACCACCACTCACTCAACGTGTTCCTCCTCGGCATCTCCACCATAATTGTCAAGGTCAAGTGACCTAGGGGTTAGGAAGGAGACGAGTAAGTGGTGAAGAAAGGCACAGTCGACACCCAAAACTCCCGACACCAGGAAACGCAGGGGTACATTCAAAACAACATTTATTTTCACAACACTAACATAAATTTCATATTCTCATTCACACAGATATGGGACAAGGGAAACTGAAGAAGAAAAGAGGACAGACGAGGAGCAAGTTCTGAGAAGGTGGGAAATGGAGAAGAAGGATAGATACCTACCAGAAACTATCTATTTAAGGGGACAAAGTAACCCCAATACACCTTCCCCCAGAACCCGGGTCACCCGCCTATTGTTTGCCCTAAATCCCACTAATCACTATGTCCCTTCAAGTAAAAGAAGAAAAAGCAAGGAACACACCTACACATTAATTCACAGGACAAACAACACAATTCAATCCCTTTCACACTAATGTCATCCACATTCCATTCATTTAAAATAATCATCCATTCATACAGTCTTGTTTGGCACACAGCTGCTTCCACGCCCTCTACACTACGGCTCAAAGTTACTCAGCTCATCTATCAATGGAGTCCAGGGATCACGTCTCGCAGTAGACCCCTTGGAAGACTCCTCCACGGTGACTGAGTCCGTCCGTCAGCTGCGTCGCTGGTTCAGGTCCCCGCTGCTGGCTCAGCTGTCAGTCACCAAGGTGACCGAGCTAGCCTCCCGATGGACCTCAAGCGACCTGCATTGGTAGAAGGCGCTGGAATGCGCCCAAACCAGAACCAGAACCAAAAAAAAAACCGCCCTGCGGCGAAGATCAGTGTCTTTTAAAAGAAATTCTCCATATAAAACCTAAATGTGTAGGTGCAGTGAAGAAAGACATAAAAACAGTGTGTGCGAACCATTTATATTATTACTTAATTTCTCTTTATGTTAAAATATAATTGAAATCTACATTTAATTTTTAGAAAAAGATTTCCCCAGTTTTGTTTTCTATGTGTGAAAATAGAAATTAAACTCCCTTTATTTTCCCAAAAAAAAAAAAATAAAGAGCCCTCGTTCATCCTTTCATACGTCCATCCGTAAAAAAAAAAAATCAAACATTAGGACAGACAGGACGAACAGAAAAGACAATACGAAAGGAGCGGGGCCAACGCGGGCGTCGCGATGGGAGATCCCTGTTTCTGACTTAATATCAGTCGGATGAACACCCTATTTACGTCCGCATCCATCTCGCATGTCTGTATTCTAAATTACAAATATTTTAAAGTAATAATGCCAAATTCCAACCGGTCAGGCACCAACATATCCAGCCAGGCTTCTGGGCTGTCAGTAATCAACCATCCATATATCCTCCCTTGGTTAACAGCAGCGCCCAAACCATTCTAGCACAAAGACAACCCTATAGTCCTGGTGCCACAAAAGATACAGAATTCTTTTTACAACCATGAAATGAGCTTCTCCTTACCCCAGAAATCACTCAGGAATTGGGTAAAGGAAAACAGAAATAGAGTCGGAGTACATAAATCACAATCGGAACACTCCGAATGGGCAGAAAACTTTTCGAGAGCGCTTCGCAGACACGCCTCGACTACACACCCTTTTACAAGCAGGATGAAAAATGGATAAAATAAAAAAAAACTTTTCTTTTTTTTTTCTCTCCTCTTTCACTTGCAAAAAGGGTGGTTTCACGATAACAAAATACTTTCTCTATATACAGAAATGATTCTTACCAGAACGGCGGGTGGTCAGAAAAGGAAGTGCCGGCCAGCCCCCAGTCTCGACGGAAGACGGGACTCGACCAACCAGTCCCCGTCGAAAGGAACTTCAGGTCCTGGACGACCCAATGGAGAGGTGGCAGTGGGTAGGGATAGAGATCCCCAACAGAAGACCAGCAGCTTCCTTCGGCCGAGCGAATGGCTAGGTCCCCCGCTGCTGCAGCGCTACGATGAAGTAGACAAAAGAGGCCCACTACCCAAGGATGGGGATCCTTACCACTTGGCTGCAAGCGAATCGAGTGCTTAACCAAAACCCAAGATCGACCAACCCAAGATTGCAACAAGTCTGAATACAGTTACAGTCCCACCCAGGGACATCTCGAGAATGCCAGCTTGCCAGAAAAACACGAGCAACACAATCTGGCCTGAAACTCTGGCCAGGTATCTAAAAGGAAAAAAAAAGAAACCCACCCACGCGCACACGCGCGCCTACACACACGCACATACACACATACACACGTGCGCACACACACGCACACACACACACACACACACACACACACACACATGCACCACACAGCCGCGCGGCAACGCACACTCACACGCGCGCCGTATCATCTGTACACACGTTTGCTCTTGCGTGCCCCTCACATTCAGCTTTTTTTTTTTTTTTTAATTGAAAGGGACAGTCAAGTCAGAGGATGCTGCAACCCCACGGACGACACGCTTGAGAGCATGACCTTTGTGCTCTAACCTCCACACAAGCTAAAACTGACACACTGCCTGTCAGCAACAATCCCTTATGTATAAACTAAAGAATTTAAAAGGCGTCCATGACAGCTGCGTTGAAAATAAAGTGGCATTAAGCACAGTACAAGTACAGATCTTGAACAATTTAAGTGTGAAGGTTAATGAAATGGACAATGGAGTAGGCAGTTTTGTTCACATGTATATTACAACTGCTTGTTTGTGCGTGTCTGTATGTCTGTGCGTGTGTGTGTGCACATGCGCGCGTGCATGCATGCATATGTACGCATGAATGTATTAACTCTCTGTACATGCATGCGTCTGTTCCTGTGTGTGCAGACCCGACGGTGGCTGCCAGTTGCTGATATGCATGAATCTCGGTCTATGTGTGATGCTGCCATTTTGAGGGTCACATTATTGTCGTTGGAGGCAGCAGTGCAAATCAGTGGTCAGTGGAGCATTAGCAAGTATTTTTTAAGAAGTATTATTACGTTTAGTCTGGTCAAGGGGACATTGCTTGTTGCAGACTAGTCCATGTCAAATGGACCACACATTGAGACCACACTTCAAGGATGAAAAATTACATATTTAAAGAATGGTACAAAAAAGATGATTTGGGATGGAGGTCTCATGAACAAGAGTTAGCAGATGTCTGATATATGAAGCATTTGTCCAGCAAACTGGTCCAGCTTTCAAAGACATATTCCACAGATACTGTGTTTCACTTAAATTCATGGAAATTTCTTTAATCACGTGTTCAATAAGGCCTTTCACTGTATTAAAGAATAACCTGGATACCTTGTAAGGAATACCTGGCCCTGTGGGAATGGCTTGGAGTCTTTCAGTATAAATTTCATCCCCACCTTCTTGCTGTTTTGTGCTTGTAGTGCCTTTTTAAGGTGCTGTCTCCGACTCCCCATCTGTACTGTCATTGGTTGTTTTTCTACCTGATGAGGCCTGTTTGCTTTCCATTTCCTCTGTGAAATATTTACACCTTTTCTTTTCCTTGTGACAGCTTTTATAACATGCTGCTTGTCTGTTGAAATTTGGCAGCGGGTTAGTTAAAGCTATGGACATTGTGCAGAGAGAGTATTAGCTGTCCTGTGCTGCATTCGTGCTGAAGTTGTCAGTGTCAGCAACAGCTGAAGGGGACTGTCATTGAGTGGACCTGATGGTGGTTTCCCTCTAAAGGGGAATGCTCATGCTGGCTGTGGAGATAAGCACTTATGTTCAGCAGTAGAGGAATAAGCAGATGATTTTTCTTTATGTGTTGGTTCATTTTATGTTCAGCAGAAGAGGAATAAGCAGGTGATTTTTCTTTATGTATTGGTTCAAAACAGACATAACTGAACACCAGTGAGGTCACTCAGAGGCAGTGCAGTGTCAGTGCTGACGGGGTTCGTGCAGACAACTTGATACTGATAATTCCCTTGCTGACAGATTATTCTGGCATTGTGTGGGAACTAGCCATCATACCTGTCATGTAGCTTCAGTCTTCAAATACTTAGTTTAGGTCCAATCTTGTGTCGTATTTTTGTTACCACAGATAGGCATGCTGGTAAGTACTCGTACAGAAAGTGAATACATTCATGCACACATACGCGTGCATGCATTCATGCATGCGCATGCACACACTCACACACATACACACACCCTTAATCATGCACACAGACACGCGCGCATGCACGCACACACACACACACACACACACACACACACACACACACACACACACACACACACACCACTCTAAGACACACACACACATGCACACGCTCTCACATGCACAGGCACACACACGTTCTTCTGTTTGCTTATAGATGTGTTTTTATTTCCAAACACACATGTACACATGCATGTGCGCGCACACACACACACACACACACACACACACACACACACACACACACACACACAATGCAACCATGCACCCACCCACCCTCACCTTCCCACCCATGTACCAACCTACACATACACATGCATGCATGTACTTAAGCACTCACATACACACATACTACACACACCTCCAACTCCCCATCTCACATCTCCTACAGCCAAACACTCATCAATATCGGCAAACAGACAAAAACAAAAACAAGGAAAAACCCAGGAAAAACAGTTCTTCAGATCATACACTTCAAGTTGCGCACGCAGACGTGTTGTGTGACATGATGTGGTTGCAGTTTATCCAGCGCCGAAAGTTATGACCCCGGAACAGACCAGTGGACGGTGCTCCAGTGTCTCAGCGTCCCTCGTCGAGGCTTAGGAGTGGCCGTGCTGGGCGATGCTGTTTATGCTGCCGGGGGGCACGATGGGAAAAACTATCTTGCCTCCATCGAAAAGTACAACAAGTTCACCCAGGCGTGGACTTTGGTAGGAAATCTGGAGCATCGCAGGGGACGATTTGGCTTTTTATGAGGAGGTCGGCCTGTGTCTGGGCAGTTTCTTGGCGCGACTGAACAGTGTATGTCGCATTTGATCAAAAATAAGGATTGTTGTATTTCAACCGAGCAGGAACAAAACATGTCCGCAATGTTTCTCTTATGTGTGTACCAAAGAGTGAGGTGAAAAGCTTTTCAGGTTCTTCTGCTGTGTTTGAATTGTATTTGTTTGTTTTTTTTTTTGTTGTTTTCTTGACAACAGTTTAAGAGGAAATTGTTGACTGTTGAAAAAAAAGAAGTTGAGGTTATGTTTGGAGAGACAATGAATCAAGATTTGAAAAGACAAAAACAAATAAGAAAAAAAAACAAAGCAACCCACATGGGGAAGAGGGTGGGGTAAGTTGGAACTAGGCACTTCTCTGTTGCAGTGCCATTTTCAATGGCTGAATGTACAAAATGAAAAGTGGTGGTGATCTGATGGATAGACACATGTTTTTTTTTTTGTTTATCCATTTCTGATGTAGAGTTAGGGTATTAACGACCTAGGTGCTATGAAAAAGAGTTGTTATGAGTAAATGTAAAAAAAAAAAAAAAAAAAAAAAAAAAGGCCGAGGAAAGAGCAAGGGAGGAACAAAAGTATGTGGAGATGTTCATGATAAAGTTTGTGAGTGTAGCTGTCATGGGTGTAACATTGGTCAGGAATGAGCAGGTGAGAAGGTTTAAAGGAAGGGTTTATGTTCTTTATGAAGTCTTTAGCAGTTAAAAAGTGAGTGTAAGGATGAGGAGTTTTGTGTTCCTGCCAGTGGTGGGATGTGTAATGAAGAACAGGGGAGTCTGTGATGACAATTCTCTGAAATAACACAAGAAAATGTTGTGTGTGGGCACAGGGATGAGAACAAATGAAGGTGAATGAAGACCAGTCTGGGTAGGACTGAGGGTGGGTGTGGACTCTGAGAACAGGTTGGTGGGTAGAAGGAAGGCAGTGTATGGGAATGCAGTGATGATCTTAGTCAACAACCCAAAACTGATCCCTGTACGTGTGTCGGCAAAGGACAATCACTTTGATGCTGTTCTTGGTGTTACTGTTAAAGTATGAAAAGTCCAGAAATACCAGTTATGCTCATTTTTCTTTCTTTTTCTTTGCTCTGAAATTATGCGCTGATGCCTTGAGTACCAGTTATTTGTTCAGTGTTGAGGTTTAGCCTGCAAAACCAAGAAGCCATCCAGGTTTTTAATCTGGTCTGCTGAGTAGCCAGGCATAGTGTTCATGTAGCCAGAGCATCACGTAGAAAACGCAACACATCTGGCTGTGCAAATCGACATGTGCCAAGCAAAATTAAGGCAAGTCTGACATCACTTATTGTGTAAGTATGGGGTTGGGTGATGGCAGTGGGCACCTGAAACTAAGGAGTGCTCACTCATGTTTTGGATTCACTTGGCAAGTGTGTGTTTTTGTGTGTGTGTGTGTGTGTGTGTGTGTGTAGTGTGTGTGTGTGTGTGTGTGTGTGTGTGTGTGCGTGCTGTGTTCAAAGTCTGTGTACAAAGCATGGGGTCTACTACTCAGGGAAATGTTCAGGTCATCCCGTAGTGGCTGGAACCATGAACTGAATTTGCCTGACATGATTTTCAGGTGCAGTGGTGGAGTTCGCTGTTGTTGTTTGTCTGGCTTTTTGAAAATGAACATATGCATGCAAGTGCCTTTGGCACAGTTCAGGTGACTGGAGATGTTATTACCATCTACAGATAGTGCTGTATTTATATACAGAAGCCTGCCACTTGGCATTCTTAATGAGAGCTTCTTCCTACCTCCACTATATCTCAGCGCTGTTTGTTTTGTTTCATATTTATGTTTTGTGGAAGGATTTTCCGTATACTTGCTACTTTGCTGGAAGACAAGAACACAATGGAAAGCCTTTGTTTTCCTCCAAAGTCTTTGGTGCAGAAGTATTTAACAAACATTTGAGAGACAGTTCCAGTGGCTGCTATATTTTTTTTTCATACATTGTACAGAAAAAAAAAAAAGAAACATGACAAGTTTAACCTTACTAATTTGACCATATCAGTGCTCTGAGAATATCTGTAAAACTGCTGGACTTTTCCAGCACTAGTATGTGCAAGTAAGCAGAGCCATGTCAAAACTTTTAACCTTGTGATTATTTGTGATGAAACTTATTTCTGTGATTTTTTTTTTAAAACATGACTTTTATGTTCAAACTAAAAGTAGTCAAACTGAAGTTGTGCTTGCTTAATTTTTATCAGCAGAGAGACAGTCCTCTTTTTTATGTTCAAGGTTGCACAAAATATGCAATTTTTTTTATGCATGTATATTTAACCATAACATTTGTGGTATGATAATTATTTTATGCCTGGTGAACATTTTTACACACCATATTGCTCACGGAGTTGTGCATGTCAGTCTTATATGAATGATTTATCTACCTCAGGGATTTGAGAATATTACTAATATTTTCAAGATTTGAACAAGTTTATGCATGGACTCAGAGAGCAAATGTTTTCTGTGTATAGATCCATGTGTACCTTCTTTTTTGTACAGAGGTAAAACAGCTCAGAATTCTCTAACCTTAGGTGGACAGGATGTTGAGCTTCAGATTTTGCATGTATCTGTGGAGAATCTTAACATTTATGTCATGGATTTGTTGATGTATTGTGTGAATGGTTTATTTCTGTAGTAGTATATGTTCTCAAGTGCACTAGATTCACATCTGCCTTGAATCAACCAGAAGATTGTTTGAGAAGGTTCCTCAAGCTGTATGTCGGTGCAGGCATCAACTGATTGAGACATTCAAAGCATCTTTTTTGTTTCAATGAACATTTTTCATAACAAAACATTTTGTGTAACAAATCATTTTTGAACACACATACATTTCAAACCAATTACAGACATAACAATAGATCACAAAGAAATTGGAAAAAGAAAAAAAAGAAAACAAAATCATCCATGCCCACAAAAACAGAAGGGGGTGGGGGAGCAGGGGGACAAGGGCAGGGATGGGGAGGGATTCACTAACACTCTTCTGCAAAACTTAAATCATACAAGTATTCAACCATTTTCGAAAACCCGCAGTGGGAGTAGATCTTAATGTAATAAGATTACAGATGAAACCTATGTTTCATTTTGAGCTCTAAGCTTCAAATTATTTGAGAATTGAATTTTACGAAAGCCACTTTTTCTTTTCAAACTGTATACTAGTTCCATTTATGATTGCCATGTAATGTTCTAAATCACATCTGTCCCTCAATGATGTAACAAGGTTTGTAAAGATGGTAGCCCATTTAACAGTTTACATTTGTATAAGTGAAATTTTGCAAACAAAATAATAAAGTCAAAAACAGAAAACATTCAAAGCATTGATGTTTGAAAGACAAGGCTTTTCTGGGAGAAACTGTTAGAAAAAAAAAAAAAAAAGAGGATTAAGATAACCAGAACTTTTCCCGGACTTGAGAAACAGAAGCAGTTGTGTCCCTGTCCGCTAAGGCTTTCACTGTGAAAGGTGTTAGCCCAGTATAGCCAAACTACCCATACTTTCTTTTTCATTCTTCTTCATCTCAGTAAACAACTGTAAGGATCAATGTTAAACATTGTCGTGAGCAGGAAAAAAAAAAAAAAAGAACAAAACAAAGCTATGCCTGCGTTGCAGAAAGAGAGGGAAAAGAAAGGGCCACAGAACTGAAAACGGGGGACTCTTTCTGAACTGGATAATGTTGTGTTTTTATTCTGAAGTGCGAAATGATCTTACTGCTGTATTTGTTAAAATGCATAACGATTATTTTCTCTGTTTTGATGTGCGTAGTAACAAGTTTTTTTGTTGTTTTTTTTTCTGAACTGCGTAATATTTGCCCTTATTTTGAAGTGCTTCATTTGTTCGTTGTGAATTGCATTGAAATATCTTTCCATCCTTCCAAGCTCCATGATAATGTTCAGCATTTCATACTGGATCGTATGATGACTGTCTTCTTTCATTCTGAACTGCATTAGGATATATTTTTCTTAATTCTGAATTTTGTTTCTTTATTCTGAACTGCATATTCATAGTTTTTGTTTGTTTGTTTGTTTTTTGGATACCCACTTTCGTGTTCAAATATTTGCCAAAGAATTTCGATCCAGCGCGTTTTTAATTAAACAATTAAAGTGCAACATGCAGACTTATACAAAAGAGTTTGTATAATTTGTGTTTTTCTGAGAGGAAAAGAAAGACACCATTCACTCTGCAACAATTTAGTGACCGGTAGAATGCTTTCTGAATATTAGAATATTGCCCTTTAAGCTGCTTGTGTATTTGTCAGACTAGGTTTTTTATGTAGTTTTTTTTTAACAAAGGATTCGTAAAGTATTTCCCGAAGATACTGATAGCATCTCTTGTCTGCTTTTTTTCTTTTTTTTTTTTTATAAAGTATTACTATGCTACTGACTTTTCATTTAAAGAATTAGTATGTGAGTGCATTTGAATTGTTTTGTCAGATCTGAGGCAATATCAAAGAAAATCAGCACTTGCAAATACACACACACACACACACACACACACACACACATGCACCTCACATTTTCTTAGGGTCTCTGCTTGTCTTTTTGTGTTCAGAGGAGGTGATGGTGATTGTACCAGGTCTCTCTCGTTTCAGAGTTGATACCTAGCAAAACTCTGTACCCCTTCTTCGTTGTTTGTGACCACATTAATCACTGTGTCTCTTATACAGAAACTTGCAGAGAGAGGGAGGAAAACGATGTCTGTGTACATTTTGGAGGCCTTGACACAAACGTGTCATATGTGTTGACCTCGACAATTCTGTAGGGCAGCTTGTTCCCGTCTTTGACACGTGGGAACTAAAACTGCTGGTACTGTTGCTGCCTTGTGGCTTGAGGAACACAAACAACAAACACTGGTGAGAGCTGCATATGCGACTACTACCAATTCCTCAGCCACATTCCATTTTCGGGGATCATGTGTAAACATATCGCCAGTATGCATGTGTTTTATTTTTGCATCATCCTTTTATTGGCGTGTTTGCCTACTCTTTTCCTAAAGAGGAAATGGGACTGAACATGGGTACAAGATTAAGTCCACACCTGAAACCTCGGTTTGGAGTATCATTCAGAGGATTAGGAGGGGACAGAACTCTGTACAGGTGTCAACGCCCAAGAGAAAATTTCCTCTTGTCTGGCTCTGTCAAGTGGAAATTGAACCTCAGACCTTGGAAATAGTGGGTAGCACTGAAACTGAAGTTTCAGAATCTGCACAGCGCAATGAGAGAATTTTTCATCATCTTCTTTTTCTTTCTTTTTTTTTTTAAGTACACCAAGAAAATATTACATCAGCAAAACCAATACAAAAGAAAGGATTTACATACAAGTATAAATACATACATACATATCATAAATATATACATGCAACACATACACACAACTATCTATTTGTTACATGTGTTATGTATAAATAGACAATGTACCAAGTTCCAAGCCTAAATTTCATGGATGAACACATTTGCCAAAGCCAACTTAATAAATACCATTATGTTAGAAACAAAAATATAAGCAAAAATTAAAAAAAGAATTCACAAAAGCAGGATCAAATTTATTCAATGGTTGATTCTTCAGATTACTAGCCACAAGAACATGATGAGAATATGAAGAAAAGAGTTTTTCTTTTTTTTCTTAATGTAAAGTTGTAAAGATACAGTTGTGTGTGTTTTTTTGCTGTGCAATTCAGTTATGGTGTTCTTTTTCAAGAATATAATTTGTCATCTTACGTGTTTATTGTTTTACCTTTGCATATACCTTCTAAGTCTGTAACCATCACTTCTCTGTCTGTCTCTGTGTGTCTTTCTGTCTGTGTCCCTCTCTCTCTGTCTCTGTTTTCCTCTCTCTCTGTCTCTCTTTCTCTGTTTACTGTCTCTGTCTCACTCTCTCTCTCTGAATATCTCTCTCTGCTCTCTCTCTCTCTTTGCCTTTGAATTAAAATGGTGTACACACACACACACACACACACACACACACACACACACACACACACACACACACTGTTTTCAAGCCCAAACACACTTAGGCAGAGCATAGTCACACCCAGGACTAGAGAACATGATGATTTGCACAAACATACATGCTCTCTCTCTCTCTCTCTCTCTCTCTCTCTCTCTCTCTCTCTCTCTCTCGCAAAAAAAGTACACACAGGACAAGACAACACAATCATAAATTTATGCACTAACATGCTT
This sequence comes from Conus betulinus, assembly GCA_016801955.1. Taxonomy (NCBI): domain Eukaryota; kingdom Metazoa; phylum Mollusca; class Gastropoda; order Neogastropoda; family Conidae; genus Conus; species Conus betulinus. The sequence goes on from JADBJO010004514.1 coordinate 19,117, forward strand.
TCACAATTATACGCGCATGCGCGCACTCACGCACACACACACATACACACACACACACAGAGTGCTAATAGCTATTCCCCTGGCACTCTAATTTGTTTCAAATTCTTTTTTGTGTTGACTCCATATCCCTTTTACCCTCGTTAAAATCAAACAAAGCTCAAGGAACCAACTCCCAGTTCAACTTCTCATACAAAAAGGTTCTAAGGTAATCGTTTGCTGGGTCCCATCTCGCTGACATCGTCCCAGCAAATGAAGAGTTACACAGAATGGCAAGAAGAGGAGCAAAGAATGCAAAAGGATGTGTTGATGTGAAGATCCCATTGTCTGTAAAAGAGGATATATACTTGCAGAAACTGTATAACACACACACACACACGCACACACACACACACACACACACACACACACACACACACACAAACTGACAAAGTCATAACCTCTGACACTCAAGATTTTTCGTCTCAAGTTGTGTGTGTGTGTGTGTGTGTGATATTTTTTTTTCCCGTGGCGATATTGCATACTCTCCTATCTCCAACATCGATGTGTGGATCATTTCCAGTCTGCCTCAATCTCCAGAGAGTCCGCCATGGGTGTTTGAAGCACCAAATCTTGGCTCCGATAGAAAAACATCAGACCCAGCTTACGTCGCATGCCAATAAAAACCTACTGTGCAGTGCCATGTTGGAAAATTTTTGGATTTCAGAAAGATTTACTGATGGCTTCAAAGCAGATGAAAAACGTGCTTCTTCAGGTGTCTACTAGCTCTCTTCTCCTTAATCATTCATCGTTGACAACCTCCTTCCTGACATTTAATTCTACACGTAGTGCGGAACTGATCTCTCTGGTTAGGCCTGTGAACATTGGCTTATCTCTCCCAACATAAAACTTTTTGTTGAACAGTTTGTTTCTGATTCCTTTTTAGTTTATGTGGACATTGCCACCCGCCGCATAAACCATCCTACGCTCCCGGAATTTCCCGAGCTACGTATCTTAAAATGATAGTAACAATAAGTATAACTGTTCGCGGTTACACATTTTTGCATCTGGGACAACGAAGTTGCCTTCAATTCACCATGCAAGTGCCACAACCAAAACGCTTTAAAGAAATGCCTGTTATCCTCCCAGACTTCAAACCGGAAGTCTACCAATACATACATGGGCTATGAATGGTTCAGGTCCGAGTCAGAGTGACAGATGAGGGCCGAAACACTCTTTATTCTCTATTTAAAAAAAAAAAAAAAAAAAAAAAAAATTCTCCATAAACGGGGAGGAGAGAAAATATAAACAGGACGACGACAAAGTAACTAAATCACTGAAGACTATGAGAGTCACTGGGATCTGTATTTTAGACAGAACTTTGTGTGCGTGCGTGTGTGTGTGTGTGTGTGTGCGCGCGCGCGCGCGCATCCAGAACCGACTTTCATGACAAGAAATTAAGAGACACAGCGGGATTACTGGTCAAAAGACGGGGTTAGTGCAGCTCTTTGCCCGGATTGCTGTTAACAATCGTCAAGCAGCTGTAGATGACGTTCTTAAGGAATCGTTTTCATGCATACACACGCATGCATGCGTGCACACACACACACACACACACACATATGCGCGCGCGCACACACACGTACGCACACACACATGTATGCACGCATAATTATACACATGCACGCACGCATGTACATACTTCGGGAAAAAAAAAAAAAAAAAAAACGTGCGCTTGAACACACATACGCATGCAAGTATACACACGGAACACAACCTACACCTTTAAGTGAAAACAGTTAACACCCGTACGCACGCACGCACACACATACTGACACAGCACGAAGAGTCGATGTTTTATTATGATTGTGACGCAGTTCCCATTTCATGCGTGCAGTGTGTAGGCCTATGTGTGCAGGCTAAACTTGAAAATAAAGACATGTTGTCAATCACATGGATATTACAAGTCGCGCGCGCGCGCGCGCATGTGTGTGTGTGCAAGTGTGTGTGTTTGTGTGTGTGTGCGCGTGCGTGTTTGAGCACACACACACGCGCGCGCGCGCGCGCGCGCACGTGTGTGTGTGTGTGTGTGTGTGTGTGTTTACGCGAGCGATGGCTAAATGCGCTTATTTCATTTTCCTACTTCTGTTTACACACTCTGATAAACGTCGTTCTTACAGTCAAAACCTGAACGAAGTAGAGCGCAGTTCCTATTGGAAGAAAGACGCTGCTCTTTTTTTTTTTTTTTTCTTCCATTCCCTCCCCCCCCCCCCCCCCCCCCCCCCCCCCCCCCCCCCCCCCCCCTTTTTTTTTTTTTTTTTTTTCTCGTCTGTTTCATTATTATTTTTTTCTCTTATGTGACAGAATTAGCTCTTGCACTGAATGGTTACGTGGGATGACGTTAATCTCATGTTATCCTTACGTTTGCAGCTGCGTCTGGGTTGCAAAGCTTAACATGAAGTTAAAAGTAAAAGAAAATCAGAAAAAAAAAAAAAAAAAAAGTTAAAAATTAAAGATCTATTTACCTTCTCTGCGTGGTATTCGTGCACTCACTGCGTCAGCGGCTATAATCTCTGCGCCTGCCTTTTTTTTTTTTTTTTTTTTTTTTTTTTTTTTTTTTACCCTCTCCCTTCCCTCCTCTCATCTTTGCTTCCTAAACCCCCGATTGGTGGGCTTCCCAAGTCTCTTCTGGAAAAGAGCCCAATACTAAGGGAAGTAAGTTCGTTTCACGCTCACACTCCTCATTCGTGACGTTTGCGAGACGACCTATGATGGGGGGACTGTGTAGCTAAAGAAAGATTTCGTATTTGTATTCTAAAGCCCACGTTCTTTTTTTTTTTTTTTTTTTTTTTTTTTTTGTTTGTTTTTTTTTTTCCACTCCAGTTTTATTTCTGTCTTTGCACTCCCATCCCCTTTCCTTCTGTCTGTCTTTTACTTTGTCCTTTTGTCTGTCTGTCTACTCTGTGTGTGTGTGTGTGTGTGTGTGTGTGTGTGTGTGTGTGTGTGTCTGTCTCTGTCTCTCTCTCTCTCTCTCTCTCTCTCTCTCTCTCTCTCTCTCTCTCTCTCTCTCTCTTGTCTTCTTGCTTACAATCTTAGCGAAGTTATTGCAAACTTGTTCCACCCCACCCCCCCCCCCCACACACACACACACGCACGCACGCACACACACGCACTCACGCACGCATGCACGAACGCACACACACGCAAAGATAGATTGCGAGGCCTATTTTCTGTGGGATTGTCGTTTGTTTTACTTTTATTTTTCATGTGCAGCAGGATCGTTTTTGCTTTCGTGGAGATCAGTCGATAGCACGTAACAAGCAACACACCAGATGAGCTCCAAAATGGAGTGAAACAACTGTTACCTGCTGGGCCTGCTAACTTCTGCTTTCAGGGAGGGGGAAAAAAAAACTCCAGAGATTTCACCTGAGTAGGATTCTTTCTTGGGTACCATTCCTCTTAAAAAATCTGTTGTCTCACGTAGACTTAATACATCTGTAAGAGAGCCGATTTTGGTGTTTGGTTTGATTATTACGAGAGAGAGAGAGAGAGAGAGAGAGAGAGAGAGAGAGAGAGAGAGAGAGAGAGAGAGAGATTATTATGCTTTTACATCAGTGAACGAACCGACACGATAATTTCTGTGTTGAACAGGTGAAAAGCTTATCATTTATTCATCGCAAAGAAGTCGAATGAAATTGGCGAATCGAGTAGTCCGACACATATGTTAGTACATACATAGATTGAAAAGACAGAAATGAAGAAAACAAATGTTTAAACATCTTAATCCCCGGTTCAGCTTATTTTTTTTTCCCCGATGTAAATACCCTTAGTCCTCAACCAGTCCATCAGGCATTGCAGAATGGGCAAGGAAACATCAGTTTGCAGAGAACCGGCCATGCAGGCTTTGGCACGCAACCAACAGAGCTGGAACTATCTGCTGAACGGTTCTCCAGAGCGGTTCCCCGACGATTCTTTATGGAGAAGAAGAAGAAAGAAGAGTAGAAGGAGAAGAAGGAGGAGGAGGAGGAGGAGGAGATAAAGAAAGAAGGAGAAGAGGAGGTGGAGGCAGAGGAGAGAGGAGAGGAGAAGGAGAATCTTCGATGAAAACGTTTTTGTTTTGTTTTCTAATCTAAATACAAACGCGTCAACACAAAAAGTATCTTTAAGAGCAGTAGATAGAAAAAAAATCCTGTTCAGTCATGTAGGCAATAAACGTGACAACACGAATACGAATATATTTAGGAGTTAAAGAGTTAAAGGTAGAAAGAAAATCCGGTTCAATCATCATTTAAGCATACAGCCAATTTTTTTTTTTTTTTTTTTTTTTCACCACGCGCTTTAAATGTAAAGTTGCTCTGATTGGAGCATGGATTGATCGGTATTCTCGTTCTCTAGGTCTGCAACGCGTTTTACCTGTTGATTTTGGCGTCATTCAGTTTTTACACAAGAGGTACGCAAACTCGCTCACAAAGAAAAAAATAAGCTATGGTGCTTTTAGACGGTAAACACTCCACCCCCCCCCCCCCCCCCACTCCCCTCCTCTTTCTGATACACTTAAACCCCCCCCCCCCCCCCCCCCCCCCTCCCCCGATGTTCAACCCCACCCCAATCCATCCCATACCTTTCCCCTTCTTCCCAGCCTTACCCGTCTCGGGCGATACGCTATGTCCGTGTTATTTGTCCTTCGCGGGCGAAGATAATCACGACTTCTGCTATCACTGTGCGTGCGTGCGTGCGTGCATGCGCGCACTCCCACACACACACGTGCGCACGCACATGGGCCCGTGCCCACCATCCATACAAACACGAATACACACATGTGCACATTCACGCAAACACACACATACAGTGATAGGCCTTATAGTGGTGCAGACAATGTTAGGTGGGTATCCAAGGTCGGACTAGCGCGTTGGGCTAATGCGCAGGTTAGACATCTGCTAGATCTCCAAGAAATCTCCTTAAAATCCTCTCATCTTAGTCATTAATTAATTCAACTATCCACCAGACATAAATCGGGTGCAGTGTGATCTCGAAACTTACCAGATGTGGTGTAGCGTATATGTACTAGTCAAACACGCAGTGACACCTCCTTCATGAAACTGAAATTTGTTTTTAATGATAATCGTGATATGAAGTGGAGGAAGAGGGTGAAGGTTTGAAGTTCCATTTGGTCTGAAACAGCGTGACAGGCTTGTATTCTACACTTCTTTGTGCAAAATATCCCCACCACTCACACTTCTTTGTATAAAATATCTCCCACTTACACTTATTTGTATAGAATGATATCCCCCACTGACACTTCTTTGTATAATATATCCCCACTTACACTTATTTGTGTAATGCAAATCCCACCTACTGTTCTTTGTATAAGATATCGCCACTTATAGTTCTTTGTGTAATACATCCCTACATACACCTCTTTGTATAATATATCCCCACTTACGCTTCTATCTTTGTATGATATATTCCCACTTACTCTTCTTTGTATAATATATCCCCCACTTACTCTTCTTTGTATATATTATATCCCCACTTACACTCCTTTGTAAAATAAATCCCCACTTACACTTCTTTGTGTAATATATCCCCGCAAACACTTCTTTGCGTTATTTATCCCCACTTACACTTCTTTGCGTAATGTATCCCCACCTTCAGCAGATCCAAGATTGAGAGACAGACAGCTAGCTATCATGTTGGTTACCATCTTTGACTAGCATTCTCAGAATCCGCGCGTCCGTGAAATTCGAAATGAAACTGACTCGACTGCCGTGATTCCAGATTTCCCTCTGACCTGACAGCACTCTACCTGCAGATCAGGTGCCGGCCAGGTCGGAACATTCCCACGATAGAAGATTCCACTGAGAAGATTCCAACCCACGACCTCCCTAATCGCAAACTCGTGACGTAA
>JADBJO010004514.1:30000-43549 GCA_016801955.1 Conus betulinus
CCCACCACCTCCATCTCCTCCTCGTCCTCGTCTGGATTCTCGAAAGGTCGGCGTCGGGGCTGGGGAGGGGTGTCCGGCACCTCCCTCTCCGGGGGAGGACTCGGTTTGGTCGGAGGCGTCGTTGGAGGAGGGTATGGCGCTCAGGCTGCGATGGCGCCGGATGAGGCTTCTGCTGGGGCCGGCTGAATGACAGGTCGCTGCCTCGGCCCAGCAGGCCGGCGATGCGTGTGTCGGAGAGGTGACGCTCCCGCCGATTCAGCCGGTGTCGTCGCCGAACGTCTATCGGCGGCAGTGAGTGTTCTTCCTCGTCTTCGTCATCGTACAGGTCTTCGTCGGCAAAGTTCACCTGAAACCGAGGCATACAAGTTGATGTACTAAAAACAAGATTGAGGAGGGGGGGGGGGGGGGGGGGGGGGGGGGGGGGCAATGACAAGAAAGAAAGAAAAAAAAAATGCGAAAAGGAACAGACAAATTAGTTGCGAAATTGTTGCACATTATTTTGGTTGGAAAAAAAAAAAAAAGTCACTGACACACACATCCCCCCCCCCCCCCCCCCCCCCCCCCCCCACACACACACACACACATATCAGCTGACCTAAATACCTGGACCAGAGCTGAAGACACATCGCTGACCTGAGCTGACCTCAAGGTACGTCCCTGACCTAAGGGAACACAGACACACATCAGCTGGCCTAAATACCAAAAGCCTGAAGACACATGCTGACCTGTGCTGACCTCAAGGTGACCCTAACCTCAGCTGACCATTCATGATTTAGGCCTAAATACCAAAACAAGACCTTGAGCATGGCCTGAAGAGCTGACCCGAGATCAGACCTGAAGACACCTCAGCTGACCAAGACACCAAGACCAGATCTGAAGACACATCACTGACCGAGACCAAGACACCTGAAGGCACATCAATGACCTAAATACCAAGACCACATCTAAAGACACATCAACTGACCTAAATACCAAGACCACATCTAAAGACACATCAACTGACCTAAATACCAAGACCAGATCTAAAGACACATCAACTGACCTAAATACCAAGACCAGATCTAAAGACACATCAATGACCTAAACACCAAGACCAGATCTAAAGACAAATCACTGACGAGACCACAACTGAAGACACATCAACTGCCCTAAATACCAAGACCACAACTTAAGACACATCAGTTGACCTAAACACCAAAACCAGACTTAAAGACACATCACTGTCCTAAATACTAAGACCAGGCAAAAAGACACATCATTGACCTAAAAACCAGAACTAGATCTAAAGACACATCAGGCGACCTAAATACCAGGACCACACATAAAGACTTATCACTGATCTAAATACCAAAACCAGACCTAAAGACACATCACTGATCTGAGCTGACCGGGACATGCCCCAGCTGAACTGAATACCAAGACGAGACCTCAAAATACGTCTCTAACCTCAGCCAACCTCAACACGTCCTTGACCTCAGCTGACCAGGACACGCCTTAGCTGCCCTGAATACCAAAAAAAAAAAAAAAAAAAAAAAAGTCTAAAGACACGTCAGCTGACCTAGGCTGATCAAGACACACCTCAGCTGACCCTAAATATCAAGAGCTCAAGATATGTCCCTGACCTCAGCTGACCAGGACACGCTTCGGCTGACCTAAATACCAAGACAAACCCTAGATACACCCCACTGCCCTTAGCCGACTTCAAGATATGTCCCCAAACCAAGCTGACCAACACACACTTTGGGTGACCTAAATACCATGAGCAGATCTGAAGACACATCACTGATCTAAATAGAAAGACCTGAAGACACATCACTGGCCTGACTGACATCAAGATACAGCCCTGACCTACGCCGACCAATACACACCTCAGCTGACCTAAACACCAAGACCACACCTAAAGACATCACTGACCTTAGCTGACCTCCAGATACATCACTGACCTAAGGTAACCAAGACACACAACAGCTGACCTACATACCAAGAAAAAGATCTAAAGATACATCACTGACCTGAGGTAACCAATACACACAACAGCTGACCTACATACCAAGAAAAGATCTAAAGATACATCACTGACCTGAGGTAACCAAGACACACAACAGCTGACCTAAATACCAAGAAAAAGATCTAAAGATACATCACTGACCTAAACACCAAGACCAGGTCTAAAGACACACATCAGCTGACCTAAATACCAAGAGCAACTTGAAGACACATCGCTGACCTAAGGGAACCATGATACATCTCAGCTGACCTAAATACAAGACCAGACCTGAAGACACATCACTGACCTACGCTGACCAAGACACGCCTCGGCTGACCTAAATACCAAGAAAAGATCTAAAGACACGTCAGCTGACCTCGCCTGACCTCAAGACACGTCTCTAACTTAAGCTGACCAATACAAGATTCGGCTGACCTATATTTACCAAGACAAGTCTAGAGATACGTCCTTGGCCTACGCTGACCAAGACACGCCTCAGCTGACCTAAACACCAATATCAGACCTGAAGACACATCACTGACCTGAGCTGACCTCAAGATACATCTCTCACCTAAGGTTATCAAGATATCTCACCTGACCTAAGGTAACCAAGATACAATTCACCTGACCTAAATACCAAGACAAACCCTAGAGGCACATCCCTGACCAAGACATACCTCAGCTGACCTATATACCAAGACCAGACCTGAAGACACGTAAGCTGACCTGAGGTGACCTCAAGATATGTCCCTTACCTAGGCTGATCAATGCACAAGTCACTGACCTGAGCTGAGCGGCCTGAGGCCCGGGGCGGGGACCCGTGGCGCCGGATGACGGACGGGGACAAGGAGGAGGACCTGGAGCTCAACACGGACAGGGCGTAGTCAGTGGCAGTCTCTGGGGGCCGGAGGGTGGTCCTGCGCTCTGTCAGACCCTGGTCCCGGGCGGCAGCTGTTCCGGCGTGGATGGAGCTGGACCCGGAGGTGATGATAAGCTCCCCGAAGTTGCTGATGGTGGTGGACAGAAACTGACTTTCCGCTGCCAGCTGGATGTTGCGCGGCACTGGGGGACGCAGGATGCCGTTCTCGTAGTCCCTCAACGTGTTCATGTTCTCCAGGCACTGCCGCCGGATCTCCACCAGGTCGCCATTGGTCAGGTGCCGGCTGCGGCTCAGGGTGGACTCAGTGGAGTCGCAGAAGCTGGCCATGCTGGCGAGCTCCACTTCCATGGTCTCCTGATGGGAGCGGAGACCTCTCAGCTCCCCGACGAGGAAATTGTCCACATCGTCTTTGAGAAGCCTCTGCCTAATCTTCAACTCACGTATATGTTTCTCCACGACCTCTGAAATTTCGCCTTTGAGGTTTTCGCAGTGGCTCTGGAGCTGCACGCCTTTGCGGCTGATCTGGTTGATCTGCTCCGTGATCTGGGGCAGGGATCGCCTCACCTGGCCCACCAGTCGGTTGACGTCCGTGCGCACCATGTCCATGTGAGCTCGTTTGCACGGCTCGCAGAGCAACTGGTCACAGTGGCTGCACCGTCCCAGACGACCTTCTGTGTGACAGGCAGCACAACCTCCTCCTCCCCCACCTACTCCGAATCCCCCGCCCACGGCACCCTCCATGTCTCTACCTGCCGCCACCCCCCCCTGTTCAGTCCGTGGAATCTGTCTGATCTGTCAGGGGCGTTGGGTCTGCAGGGGGCGGAGGAGACACTGGCGTCTGGCGCCGGTCTGGAACCAGCCCCGGCCGCTGTGCCAGGCCTCTCCCCGCCCACGTGGGGCAGTTCCAGGAAACTGATGATGGTGAGGTTGTTGGGGAAGTGGGAGGGACCTCCGCGGGGAACCAGGTGGTCCGCGCGGCATTCCGGGCAGCGCAGCATGCGGGTCCGGTAATCCACCAGTCCTTCCAGACACGGACTGAGGCAGAAGGTGTGTGTTGGCATGGTAACAGTTTGGGTTGCCGGAAGCGGTCCAGGCACACGGAGCACTGCAGGAGGCGCTGCACGTGATCCGCGGAGTAGGTCAACTCCGTGTCCGACATGATCGTCTGCTGCTTGCTGCTGCTGCTGCTACTACGGCTTGCTGCTGCTGCCTCAGCCGTTGCTGTTGCCTCAGCTGTTCGGCTGCATCAAGACCTGGACTTTGTTCGAGGAATGGAGTCGATGTTGGAGCTCTACGTTGCTTCGTTTCATCACAGTAATGGTTGTAGTGTGTTGGTCATCGCTGTGCGCTGGAAAAAAAAAAAAGAAAGAAAAGAAAAGCTGGTGAAGGTTGATAAGCAAGAAACACAGCAGCACAAAAATTCACTCCCAAGATTGTATTGGTTCCTCTACTCTCTCTACTCTCTCTCTCTCTCTCTCTCTCTCTCTCTCTCTCTCTCTCTCTCCTTTTGCTTTAATTTTCAGGTACAGCTGGTTAGTCCGTTACTTATTAGTTATTTGCTTAGTTAGTAAGTCAATTAGCTCGTCTCTCCATTAGTTACTTAGTCAGTCAGTCCGTTGGTAAATCGGTTAGTAAGTGAGTTGCTAGGTTTGTTATCCAGCCAGTCAGTCAGGTAGTTACGTGGTTATGCATATAGTTAAGCTCATATACTCATATCAGGGTAGAGATTCAGATCTAGTAATAGATTCTGTCGATTGAAATCTAAAACGTAATTTGATTACACAGTGGTGGGGATAAGAAGAGAGATGGCGGGGGGAGGAGGGGGGCAATAATAACTTGTTTTGATTTTTGTTAATTTCAATTCTGTCAGCTGAGATTGTAGTTTCCATACTGGCCGGGAGAAATTTATAGCATTCTGACCTGGTGGTTTTACAAGCTGACAGAATTGAAAATTAACAAAAATCAAAACAAGTTATTATTGCCCCCTCCTCCCCCCGCCATCTCTCTTCTTATCCCACCACTGTGTAATCAAATTACGTTTTAGATTTCAATCGACAGAATCTATTACTAGATCTGAATCTCTACCCTGATATGAGTATATGAGCTTAACTATATGCATAACCACGTAACTACCTGACTGACTGGCTGGGATAACAAACCTAGCAACTCACTTACTAACCGATTTACCAACGGACTGACTGACTAAGTAAACTAATGGAGAGACGAGGCTAATTGACTTACTAACTAAGCAAATAACTAATAAGTAACGGACTAACCAGCTGTACCTGAAAATTAAAGCAAAGGAGAGAGAGAGAGAGAGAGAGAGAGAGAGAGAGAGATGAGAGAGAGAGAGAGAGAGAGAGAGAGAGAGGAGAGAGGAAACCAATACAATCTTGGGAGTGAATTTTTGTGCTGCCTGTGTTCTTGCTTATCAACCTCACCAGCTTTTCTTTTCTTTCTTTTTTTTTTCCAGCGCACAGCGATGACCAACACACTACAACCATTACTGTGATGAAACGAAGCAACGTAGAGCTCCAACATCGACTCCATTCCTCGAACAAAGTCCAGGTCTTGATGCAGCCGAACAGCTGAGGCAACAGCAACGGCTGAGGCAGCAGCAGCAAGCCGTAGTAGTAGCAGCAGCAGCAGCAAGCAGCAGACGATCATGTCGGACACGGAGTTGACCTACTCCGCGGATCACGTGCAGCGCCTCCTGCAGTGCTCCGTGTGCCTGGACCGCTTCCGGCAAACCCAAACTGTTACCATGCCAACACACCTTCTGCCTCAGTCCGTGTCTGGAAGGACTGGTGGATTACCGGACCCGCATGCTGCGCTGCCCGGAATGCCGCGCGGACCACCTGGTTCCCCGCGGAGGTCCCTCCCACTTCCCCAACAACTCACCATCATCAGTTTCCTGGAACTGCCCCACGTGGGCGGGGAGAGGCCTGGCACAGCGGCCGGGGCTGGTTCCAGACCGGCGCCAGACGCCAGTGTCTCCTCCGCCCCCTGCAGACCCAACGCCCCTGACAGATCAGACAGATTCCACGGACTGAACAGGGGGGTGGCGGCAGGTAGAGACATGGAGGGTGCCGTGGGCGGGGGATTCGGAGTAGGTGGGGGAGGAGGAGGTTGTGCTGCCTGTCACACAGAAGGTCGTCTGGGACGGTGCAGCCACTGTGACCAGTTGCTCTGCGAGCCGTGCAAACGAGCTCACATGGACATGGTGCGCACGGACGTCAACCGACTGGTGGCCAGGTGAGGCGATCCCTGCCCCAGATCACGGAGCAGATCAACCAGATCAGCCGCAAAGGCGTGCAGCTCCAGAGCCACTGCGAAAACCTCAAAGGCGAAATTTCAGAGGTCGTGGAGAAAACATATACGTGAGTTGAAGATTAGGCAGAGGCTTCTCAAAGACGATGTGGACAATTTCCTCGTCGGGGAGCTGAGAGGTCTCCGCTCCCATCAGGAGACCATGGAAGTGGAGCTCGCCAGCATGGCCAGCTTCTGCGACTCCACTGAGTCCACCCTGAGCCGCAGCCGGCACCTGACCAATGGCGACCTGGTGGAGATCCGGCGGCAGTGCCTGGAGAACATGAACACGTTGAGGGACTACGAGAACGGCATCCTGCGTCCCCCAGTGCCGCGCAACATCCAGCTGGCAGCGGAAAGTCAGTTTCTGTCCACCACCATCAGCAACTTCGGGGAGCTTATCATCACCTCCGGGTCCAGCTCCATCCACGCCGGAACAGCTGCCGCCGGGGACCAGGGTCTGACGGAGCGCAGGACCACCCTCCGGCCCCCAGAGACTGCCACTGACTACGCCCTGTCCGTGCTGAGCTCCAGGTCCTCCTCCTTGTCCCCGTCCGTCATCCGGCGCCACGGGTCCCCGCCCCGGCCCTCAGGCCGCTCAGCTCAGGTCAGTGACTTGTGCATTGATCAGCCTAGGTAAGGGACATATCTTGAGGTCACCTCAGGTCAGCTTACGTGTCTTCAGGTCTGGGTCTTGGTATATAGGTCAGCTGAGGTATGTCTTGGTCAGGGATGTGCTCTAGGGTTTGTCTTGGTATTTAGGTCAGGTGAATTGTATCTTGGTTACCTTAGGTCAGGTGAGATATCTTGATAACCTTAGGTGAGAGATGTATCTTGAGGTCAGCTCAGGTCAGTGATGTGTCTTCAGGTCTGATATTGGTGTTTAGGTCAGCTGAGGCGTGTCTTGGTCAGCGTAGGCCAAGGACGTATCTCTAGGACTTGTCTTGGTAAATATAGGTCAGCCGAATCTTGTATTGGTCAGCTTAAGTTAGAGACGTGTCTTGAGGTCAGGCGAGGTCAGCTGACGTGTCTTTAGATCTTTTTCTTGGTATTTAGGTCAGCCGAGGCGTGTCTTGGTCAGCGTAGGTCAGTGATGTGTCTTCAGGTCCGGTCTTGTATTTAGGTCAGCTGAGATGTATCATGGTTCCCTTAGGTCAGCGATGTGTCTTCAAGTTGCTCTTGGTATTTAGGTCAGCTGATGTGTGTCTTTAGACCTGGTCTTGGTGTTTAGGTCAGTGATGTATCTTTAGATCTTTTTCTTGGTATTTAGGTCAGCTGTTGTGTGTCTTGGTTACCTCAGGTCAGTGATGTATCTTTAGATCTTTTCCTTGGTATGTAGGTCAGCTGTTGTGTGTATTGGTTACCTCAGGTCAGTGATGTATCTTTAGATCTTTTTCTTGGTATGTAGGTCAGCTGTTGTGGTCTTGGTTACCTTAGGTCAGTGATGTATCTGGAGGTCAGCTAAGGTCAGTGATGTCTTTAGGTCTGGTCTTGGTGTTTAGGTCAGCTGAGGTGTGTATTGGTCGGCGTAGGTCAGGGCTGTATCTTGATGTCAGTCAGGCCAGTGATGTGTCTTCAGGTCTTTCTATTTAGATCAGTGATGTGTCTTCAGATCTGCTCATGGTATTTAGGTCACCCAAAGTGTTTGTTGGTCAGCTTGGTTTGGGGACATATCTTAAAGTCGGCTAAGGGCAGTGGGGTGTATCTAGGGTTTGTCTTGGTATTTAGGTCAGCCGAAGCGTTTTTTTGTCCTGGTCAGCTGAGGTCAGGGACATATCTTGAGCTCTTGATATTTAGGTCAGCTGAGGTGTGTCTTGATCAGCCTAGGTCAGCTGACGTGTCTTTAGACTTTTTTTTTTTTTTTTTTTTTGTATTCAGGGCAGCTAAGGCATGTCCTGGTCAGATGAGGCCAAGGACGTGTTGAGGTTGGCTGAGGTTAGAGACGTATTTGAGGTCTTGTCTTGGTATTCAGTTCAGCTGGGGCATGTCCCGGTCAGCTCAGATCAGTGATGTGTCTTTAGGTCTGGTTTTGGTATTTAGATCAGTGATAAGTCTTTATGTCTGGTCCAGGTATTTAGGTCGCCCTGATGTGTCTTTAGGTCTAGTTCTGGTTTTTAGGTCAATGATGTGTCTTTTCGCCTGGTCTTAGTATTTAGGACAGTGATGTGTCTTTAAGTCTGGTTTTGGTGTTTAGGGCAAAACTGATGTGTCTTTGTGTTGTGATCTTGGTATTTAGGGCAGTGATGAGTGATGTCTTCAGTTGTGGTCTTCAGTGATTTAGTCAATTGATGGGTCTTCAGGTGTTTGAGGTCGTCAGTGATGTGTCTTTAGGTATCTGGTCTGGATATTTAGGTCAGTGATGTGTCTTTAGATCTGGTCTTGGTATTTAGGTCAGTTGATGTGTCTTTAGATCTGGTCTTGGTATTTAGGTCAGTTGATGTGTCTTTAGATGTGGTCTTGGTATTTAGGTCAGTTGATGTGTCTTTCTGGTCTGGTGTTCGGGTCAGCTGAGGTGTCTTCTTCAGGGTTATTGTCTGTGTCTTGGTCAGCCTAAGTCATTGCATCGTTAGGTCAGCTGAGGTCAGTGGACATGTCAAGGTCTGATCTGGGTATCTAGGCCAGCTGAGGCATGTGTCATGGTCAGCTAAATCATGAATGCATCGTGAGGTCAGCTGAGGTCAGCGATGTCTCAAGGTTTGCTGAACCAGGTATTTAGGTCAGCTGATGTGTGTCCTTGTCAGCTGAGGTCAGGGACGTACCTTGAGGTCAGCTCAGTCAGCGATGTGTCTTCAGGTCTGGTCCAGGTATTTAGGTCAGCTGATGTGTGTGTGTGTGTGGAGGGGGGGGGGGGGGGGGGGGGTTGTTCAGCGACTTTTTTTTTTTTTTTCTCAACCAAAATAATGTGCAGCAATTTCACAACTAATTGTCTGTTCCTTTTTGCATTTAGTTTTTTCTTTCTTTCACTGTCCCCCCCCCCCCCCCCACCCCCCCCCCCCCCCCCCCCCTCCTCAATCTGTTTTTTTAGTACATCAACTTGTATGCCTCGGTTTCAGGTGAACTTTGCCGACGAAGACCTGTACGATGACGAAGACGAGGAAGAAACACTCACTGCCGCCGATAGACGTTCGGCGACGACACCGGCTGAATCGGCGGGAGCGTCACCTCTCCGACACACGCATCGCCGGCCTGCTGGCCGAGGCAGCGACCTGTCATTCAGCCGGCCCAGCAGAAGCCTCATCCGGCGCCATCGCAGCCTGAGCGCCATACCCTCCTCCAACGACGCCTCCGACCAAAACCGAGTCCTCCCCGGAGAGGGAGGTGCCGGATACCCCTCCCCAGCCCCGACGCCGACCTTTCGAGAATCCAGACGAGGACGAGGAGGAGATGGAGGTGGTGGGCATCGGAAGAGCGCCCGTCGCTGACCTACCCGCCCCGGAGGTCGTTCCGAGCGGGTTTTACGCTTTGACAGGCCCCCAGACACCAGCTCAGAAAACGGAAGAGGTCCCCACGCCTACCCCGCCCAGGAGACAGCGAGATGATAATGAGGTGTACATGATGAGGGCCGATAACTCGCCCAGCATGTATGTGACCACGCCCCGCAACAAGTACAACCAGAAGGGCCAAGCGATGATTCGATTCGGGGAGCGAGGCAACGGTACCCAGCAGTTCAGCTGGCCTCGAGGAGTCGCCGTGTCCCGCTGGAGGACCACATCTTCGTGGCGGACAGCAGCAACCACCGAGTGCAGATCTTCGACAACGCCGGGCGCTACATCAGAACTTTCGGCTGTTACGGCCAAGGGGAAGGCGAATTCGACTGCCTAGCTGGCATCTCTGTCAACGGCCTGGGCCAGATCATCATCGCTGACCGTTACAATCACCGCATCCAGATCTTCGACAGGGGGCTGCAACTTCCAGACGGCGTTTGGCTCTGAGGGTTCCAACGACGGGCAGCTGAACTACCCTGGGGGGTGGCCTGCGACAACATGGGCTTCATCTACGTCTGCGACAAAGAGAACCACCGCATCCAGGTGTTCCAGTCCAACGGGCGCCTTCGTCAGGACGTTGGACGTCTGGGCAGCAGCGCATAGGTCACTTTGACAACCCCCACTACCTGGCCATCAGCCCCGACAACAAAGTCTACGTCAGCGACAGCAGCAACCACCGCGTGCAGGTCTTCAGCATCTACGGCGACTTCCTCTTCTCTTTCGGCTCTTGCGGCATCCTGAGAGGCCAGTTGAAGTTCCGCGCGGCATCGCCATCGACAACCAGGGCTTTGTGGTGGGGTGGCGGACAGCGGCAACAACCGCGTGCAGATCTTCCGTGCGGACGGTCGCTACTATTCCATGTTCGGCGCCTGGGGCAGTGAGAACGGTCAGTTCAAGGGCCTGGAAGGACTGGCCATTCTGGCCAACGGCAACGTCGTGGTCACCGACAGAGAAAATCACCGAATTCAGATTTTTTGAGATGAAAGTTTCCGTGACACTGTTCTGGCTTCCAAGGGTTCACACACACTGCGGGTGACGCTCATGACCAACACTGTATAACACGTGTACATACATGGTATCATGCAGACCTCTCAACGCCTCTTGAGATCAACACACAAGCCTAGTTCAGTCTTGCACCTTACCTGATAGGCCTACTCCACACCTGCTTTGTAGGTATTTCATCTCTTTCCTCCAGAAAAAAAAAACCTAACCTTGTTTGTTCAAACCAGTTTGATATGCTGTGATGAAACCCCATAAATTTCTCAAGTCTTCCATTTTGTTTTTATGTTGGATTTGCCGTGGCCTTGTTGTGTGTACTTTGCCGATCGTCCCGGTATCACAAGAATGAAGAACACAATGAGTTACGGTGTTTTGTTGTTTTGTTTTTCCTCACTTCGTCGATGGGCGAAGGGATGGAAGTCAACAATTACCCAACTGCAGAGCAGCAAGACCCTGACTCCACCTGTGAAGATTGTCAGAGGACATGGCCCCTAGGTGAACAACGTGTCCCAACAGTCAACAGAACTTTCGGTTCAGATACATCATTCAGAAGATCGCGCAGATGCTACTAATAGCGCAGGATTCTTCAATTCACTTATTACTATTGGGGGGGGGGGGGGGGGGGGGGGGGAATAAAAACAGAATGAACAGTGAAATTACAGCCGAATTTTCGGATAGATTTCGTTCGTTTGTTCGTTGTTTTTGTTTTTTTTTTTTTTTGTTTGTTGTTTTAGAGGTTTTTTTTTTTTTTTTTTTTTGGGGGGGGGGGGGGGGGGGGGGGGGGGGGGGGGGGGGGGGAAGGGGAGGGGAGGGGGGAGGGGGGGGGGGATGTATATCTTTAAACCACAACACAGAAGCAGAATATAGTAAGCGTAGTGTGGCACATTTTGCACAGATTACGGTAAACCAGTGGGACACTTTTTTTCCCCCACATTGTTGTAGGCTAGCGAGGTGTAGACTAGTTTCTCGGCGTTTGAGTGTTCAGTTCACTATTTTCTATCTCCACAGTGTTTCCTGATGCTTTGGGAAAACATGAACATCTCCGTAATTGTTGGCAAAACGGTTCTTCACTTGTCTAGAGAGCTTTCAGGCACTTGCGAGTAGGTGAGGAATGCAGCTCGCCTTAGTTGGTTCATTGAACATAGTGCCTTCATTTATGTTGATGATATTAGAACAGGATTGACTTTGAATAAAGTTGTATATACAGTAAATCGGTTCTTATGGATAAGAAGACAAGAGAATCATGCAAGTCTTGTGTGTGTGTGTGTGCGTGTGCGTGCGTGCGTCCGTGCGTGTATGTATGTGTGTGTGTGTGTGTGTGTGTGTGTGTGTGTGTGTGTGTGTGTGTGTGTGTGTGTGTGTGATAGAGAGAGTGGGTGGGGATGAAAGGGCCAGGAAGGGTGAATGACAATGGCAGACTGGACGATACAACAGGAACAGCAGATTTGGAAAGATTAAATGTCTTTTTCAGGAAATAAACAAACAACTCTCTCTCTCTCTCTCTCTCTCTCTCTCTCTATCTCTCTCTCTCTCTCTCACACACACACACACACACACACACACACACACACACACACACACACACACACACACACCACTCACACACACACACACACACACACACACACACACACACACACACACACACACACACACACACACACACACACCACGGCCCCCCCCGTGCACGCACATATACACGCATGCAGCACATACACATTAGATTTTCAGTCAACCAGATACACATTACACCCCCCCCCCCCCCCCCCCCCCCCCCCCCCCCCCCCCCCCCCCCCCTCTCTCTCCCTCCGCCATCCCCTCTTACCCTCCCATCCCCCCATCCCCCCCATACCCCGCCCCCTTCTCTTCAACTCTCTCTCTCTCTCTCTCTCTCTCTCTCTCTCTCTCTCTCTCTCTCTCACACACACACACACACACACACACACACACGCATGCACGCGTGCGCGCGCACTCACAAACACACACATACAGTACGCACGCACGTATGCACGCACGCACGCATACATGCACGCACGCACACATACGTCTTTTTTTGCGTTGTCTGTTACTTGTCAGCACTGTAAATTCATCATCGTTGGCAGTGGCACAGGAGAACAAAAATTCCGACTGCTCTATCTACCAATCAGAGGACACTACTATTTTTGGTGCGGTAATGTGATTATGACGTATTTCCTTTTTTGACTCGTAGTCCTCATAGACAAGACGTATCTTGTTTTAATTGAAGACAAACTGTATTTTAAACGGAAAAACGCTGAATAAAAAAAAAATCACATTGTTTAATCTCCGTCTTGTTTTTCAATTCCGTCCTTTTCACTCAGAGATCTACGTATGTGGGGTTACGTGATTCGCCTTATTCCGTAAACTTTCCTTCTGATTGGTAAAAAAAGGCCGTCGGCGTTCACTTGTTGGTTTTTGGGCTGCCAGTGTTCGTTTGATGTTCGGTGGCGGTTTGCCAGGGTGATGTGGCTACACACCAAAAATCGATACGCCAAGACTGTGCTTTAGGAATCGGGTATTATATATAGATGACGCAATCAGATTTTGAGCATTTTTATTGTGTTTGAAATTCACTCTCCTCATTTTCTTTCCTGTAGCCATGAAGGTACAAGCCAGGTGTTTCCAAGCAGACAGATGAACATCAAACGAATGGGACCATTTGGGCGCTTCAAGCTGGCGCAAAGATAGGGTCACGTGTGAGTGCAAAGGCCTGAAATGTGACGTCAGATAAGAGGAAGGTCATGTATTTAAAGATTGTTTGCGATTTCATCGGTGAAAATCGCCCCAAACAGACATAAATGGGTGGGGAGTTATTCTTTTGATCAGTTAACATTTCAACATCATATGCTGGCTCAAATGTATGGTAGGGCT
>JADBJO010004514.1:48279-65779 GCA_016801955.1 Conus betulinus
GACCCATCATCGCCTGCATCCACCGCTGGAACGATAAACTCGATATTCTTCAGGCAAACAAGAGCAGGAAAGAAAATGGCTGCCTCCATTGGTGTCAGAGTGGCCACCGACCTTACTCATCGACAGAGCCAAGTTCTCAAGAAAGAAAAGGCAGCAGGAAGAAGCGCCTATTTCTGGAAGGGTCGTCTGCATCACAGCCAGTCTCGCAGCAAGTCAGGAACCATAGGAAATCACTTCCAAAAGACAGTCCTGTTGACTCTGCAGTCAGAAGAAGAAGGAGCGCGGCAGAAGCTGACAGCAGGAAGACAATGGGGAAGAGACAGTCAGACCCAGAAATATCTGGTGGTATACCCCAAGGAGAGGACCTGATTCAGCTCACATCCAGTCACCTCCATGGAGAGCAGACCAGTGGTCAGACCAGCCAGGCAATCAGCAGCCTGAACGGCCATCCACCCCACCCCTATGACATGAACGCACTCCCGACACTCCAGAGTCAGAAGCCGAAGGTCAATAACAGATACCCTTCACCTGCAGAGTATGAGAGTACCAGAGACAGCATAGCTGAAAAAAAAGACTTGACAAGCACCAACAAGAAGAGGTCATACTCAGCTCAACTGCTGCTGACAAAGGCAATGTTCAGACAACGCATGTTACTGTGGACAGTAACCAAAGTCCCACCCATCGACCTGTCAGTCCCAGATGTTTTCCACGCCCGCAAAACCCCAGCCTCAACGTAACCCCCAACCAAGGTACAGGCGAAAAATCGACCAGTGGGGGGTGAGACTGGTAGAGGAAGATAGAAATGACGTGTCCCCCAATGCCTTGTTGGTATCCCCCCGTCAGTGTGTCTCCTACAGCCCCATCCCACAATGATGATGCCCATGTAGGGAACACATCGGTGACTGACAAAACCCCTTCGCACCATGATGTTCATCGAGCAATAGACGTTGAGCACTCCAACTCCCTGGTACTAACTGAGTGTACCCCAGTGGGTCAATCTGCTGAAATCCCACCAATTGTTTTAGAACCGGTACCGACTGTACCCTCACCCTTAGACACTTCAGACAGCAGTTTGACACTTGTGAAACAGGCAGTGGCAGTGGGAACGAAGCAAGGTGATGTAGAGAGCCAATCCCCTGCCATCTTGCAAGCATGTAGCTTGCCAGGTGAAGTCCACGGCACAAAACTGTTCTGTGGTGACCGAAACTCCCAAAACAGCAGGTCGTCTTACTCGAAGCAAAACGAGGTGCAGACAAATGCAGGTTACAGAGAGCTTTAACCGCATCAGTACAACGGGAAGGGGGAAAGGAGATAGTATGATGGTGGACAGAGGAGAAGGAGGAAATGGAAGGGGGGACAGTGGTGCTGGAAGGAAGGGGGCCAGGGGAGGGAGAGGGGTGAAAGTGTTATGAGGGGAAGAGGGGGGGCAGGGAGAGTGAAGGGGAGGATGGGGTGATGGGAGGCAGAGGGGGAAGGCAAGTGTGGAGAGAGTGGTTGGAGAGATGGGAGAGATGAGAGGAAGACAGACAGAAGGTATCATGGAGGAGACAAGTGTTGGTGGGGAAGGGAAACTGGCGGGGGTGGAAGAGGGGGAGATGAAAACACTAAATGACGGGGAGGCCGAAGCCGTAACTATATCAATATATGTACGTGGAATTGCGAAGGTTTGATGCAAAAACTGGATATACCAGACGTTGTGTCAATCTTTTGTCATTTGATATCTTTTCATTGAATGAAACATTCATTTACGTGGATACGATTTCATTTTTTTGCCTTTTATTGATTATAATGTATTTGTGTCAAAAGCCGTTAAATTGTCAAATCAAGGACGCAGCTCAGGAGGAGTGTGTGTGTTTGTACATAAGTGGTTGTCACAATTTGTTAAGAGTATTGAAACACATCTGGACCAAGTTATTATTTTGCAACTTGATCGAACGTTATTAGAAACAGATAAGCCCATTTTTCTTATTTGTACATACATTCATCCATATGATAGCAGATACTGGACACAGGCAGAGCATGGGTATGGGATTGAAATCATTGAACAATGTTTGATGGACTTGTATGAACGTTATGAGGATTTCTACATTATGATATGTGGTGATCTGAATGCAAGGACAGGATGTATGAATGCATCATTAAAGAATGAACTGTTTACGGACAATGTGTGGAAATCGGATAAAGAAGATACAGATCAGATGCTTACTCGGCATTCTGAGGATAAAGAAATAACAGGTTTTGGGCGAGATTTATTGAATTTATGCACAGCGTTTGAATTTATCATTCTCAATGGTTTAAGAAAATTATGATTTTGATGCATCACTCACTTTTGTATCGAGCAACGGAGGGAGCACAATTGATTACTTTATAACTTCTAGTGGTTTATGTTTACAGAATTATATTAGTTCTTTAAATATTCTGTCCTCTGTTGATTCATCACATTTACCTGTTTGTATCAAACTGTTAACCACCCTGAGCTCCCAGGCAAACGTGGACAGCCAAGGTAAGAAAGCAAAAAAGTGATGGAAAAGCAATGTTGGGATAAGTCATTAGAGCAACAGTTCATCGAAAATGTCAATACAAAGGAGATGCAAGAAATGTATTCACAAGCTCTAGCACATATTGATAATGATGTGAATCAAGCTGTAACCTTGTTTTTCTAGAATTTTGGTGCTAAGTAGTAACTGCATGAAAAAAAATGTGTCCGTATCGATAACGAGATTAAACCTCCACAGTGGTTTGATGCTGAATGTAGTCAGTTTAAGATAAAAGCAAGAAATTCGTTGATGATACTGAGGAAATCAAAACAAAGCAAGGCAAGTAACATATACTGTGTCAAATACACAACAATCAGAGGAAAGGAGGCAATTTGTTCAGGATAGGAAGGAGTACAAAACACTGCTAAAAGAAAAAAAGAGCAGCTTTAAACGTGAAAAAGCGAGGAAACTTGCAAGTTTGGCAAAGACAGTAAAGCGTTCTGGAAAGAAGTTAAATTTATGTCTAGTAAGAAGAGGGCTCGCATTTGTCCTGAAATTTCTGACCAGCAGTGGTTTCACCACTTTAAAAGCCTATTCAATGTTTCAGAAATAAAAACATTTGATTTAAGCTTTGAAAGTTACGAATCAGATTGCAGTGATTTAAACTCACCTATTCATGAAAGAGAAGTTTATGAGGCAGTTCATAAACTGAAAAACGGAAAAGCATGCGGTATTGATGGAATTACTCCAGAAATGCTGAAACTATGCAGTGAACAATCAGTAAATTCATGACAAAATTATTGATATATCTTTTCGAGAAAGGTCAATATCCTGAGGAATGGACAAAATCTATTATAGTACCAATTTTTAAGAAAGGTGATAAAACAGTAACAGATAATTACAGAGGTGTGTCACTATTGAGTTTAATGAGTAATGCTATACTAATATTCTCAACAAGAGATTAGTGAACTTTATTGAAACAAATAAGAAGCTAACAGAGTCCCAAGCAGGTTTTAGGAAGGGGTATTCTACATTTGACCACATTTTCACCTTGAATGCAATCATTCAGAAATGTTTTTCAAAGAAAGGAGGAAAGCTTTTTGCATTTTTTTGTGGACCTGAGAAAAGCATTTGATTCAGTTCAGCATGGATCATTATTTGATATTTTGGTAAAAACAGGAATCCATGGTAAATTTATTAAGGCAATAAGGGCTATTTATAAATCAGCTCTTTCATGCGTCAGAATAGAGGATCGCGTAACTGATTTTTTTGATTGTCCTGTTGGGGTGAGACAAGGCTGCATCCTCCTGAGCCCAGAACTTTTTTTCAATTTTTATAAATGAAATGGCTATTACAGTGGAAGAAAATGGAATACATGGTATCCAATTGTTACCAGGTTATGTTGAGCTATGTATACTTTTGTTTGCTGATGATATAGTTCTGCTGTCCGACACCGCTAGAGGTCTACAGAATCAAATTGATGTACTGAACAAATCTTGCAAAAAACTATTTCTGAATATTAACAAAGACAAAACAAAGGTTATGGTATTTCGAAAAGGAGGGTTTCTAGGCAAAAACGACAAATGGAATATAAACGGAGATTCTTTAGAAGTAGTAAATGAATATAACTATCTTGGTTTTGTGTTTACAACTAAAATGAGCATACCAAAGTGTGTTGATGCTCTGGCGGTGAAGGGCAGAAGAGCTTGCATTGAATGTGTGAAACATATTGGCAGATTGCATGATATTTCAAAATCTTGTTTTTTCAAAATATTTGACACTCAAGTACAACCTATATTACTGTATGCATCTGAAATGTGGGGTATGAATAGATTAGATAACATTGAAAAGGTTCACAGTTATGCATGCAAACGATTTTTACGAGTCCCATTAAAAGTACCAAATAAGTTTGTTCTTGGGGAAACAGGAAGGTACCCATTATATGTGAATAGTTATTTCAGATGTATCAAATATTGGCTTAGAATTCTAAAGATGGACACGACTAGAATCCCAAGGATTGCATATATGCAATGCTTTGGAAATTAGATGAAAGGGCAAAGTTTGTTGGGCAAGTCAATCAGAAATATCATGTTCAGAATGGGGTTTGGGCATGCATGGATAAATCAAGGAGTAGGATGTGAAAAGCGTTTTTTCTCTCTTTATTCAAACAAAGACTGAAAGATAATTATTTACAAGAATGGGAGGAATCTATTATGAATAAAGATATCTACAGAAATTATCGGCTTTTTAAAACAACCCTAGAAAGCGAACCTTATTTCCAGTTTTTAGATATCAGATGCTTCCGTGACGGACTTGTGAAATTAAGACTGGGGGTACTACCAATAAATGGTTCTTCATTTAGGAGAATATTTAGTGAAAACCTAAACCTTGCTTGTTCAACATGTAAAGTAACTGAAGATGAAAATCATTTTTATACATTACTGTCCTAGGTATGATGAAATAAGAAACAAATATCTGAAAGGTATTAAACAACCGTATACCGATACACTTCACAAGGGGTCAGTAGATACGATAAGAAAACTTGCCATGTATATTTTTCATGCTCTCCGACAAAGGAATATTGTCACCAATTGAAGGAGAAATTGATGAAAGATTTAAGTTCACTATGTTGTAATTATCAGATATTATTTACTGTAACAATTGCTTTATTCCACGTACATAACATTCTGTATATTTTGACCCTATTTCTAAGGGCTAGATTTGCACTTACAAAAGGAGAAAGATTGAAATTCCCATTTTGGTGTTACACGCATGTTTTATTGTTTGTAAGTAATTTTAATTTCCAGTGTCACGTTTGTAACTATAAATTGTATGTCTTAACTTTTAGGGCAGCGGTCACAATGTAATTTCTCTTGTAACGAGAGATATAAAGTTTTTTTCTGAATCTGAATCTGAATCTGAATAGGAAAATGGTCGCATGGAAACAAACCTCACCTTTTGGTATGCTATTTTCTGATGCATACCAAATACTTACTCCTCTTCCATCTCCTCCTGCAACGCAAGATCAAAAACTAACCCCTGAAGAAGTCACCGCTAACCAAGAAAAGTCTAGCCTGATGGCAGGAAACGGTACCATCTGGCATTCTCAGGATAACATCGTGACGTTTTGGGAAGCATTCGACTGAGACCCGTGCACTGAAAATAGACTGTCCGTCATCGTGAAAGGTTCTCTGCCCTTCAATCAGGCCTGCATTCATGTGGCCACAGTGTTTCCCGGCCACTTAGTGGATAGTATTCTGATTCATCCTAAGCTGTGTGGTTTTGTGGTAGATCGCTGTCTGGCTAGGGTCGATTTCCTGATAGCTGATTGTCGTGTGTTTTGAGTAATTGTTTTGTGTTGACTTCTTTTGGTATTTTTCAATATTGTGTTGTGAATTTGTAGTTGACCTGGGCGTTTGCTGTCATCGGATTATGCAGCACAGCTTTGATTTATAGATGGTTGATTGCGTAAATGGATGTGATTTTAAGATAATAGAAATCACCAATCTGTGTGGCGATGTGATTTTGAACATTTCGTACTTTATGTTAAGCAGTTAATGTCTTATTTGGTTATTGCATAGCATAATCTTCTATCTTATGTGTACACAAACTTCATTGTCTAGTCTGCGTGGTCAGTGCACACTAATCTGTCAATAAGAAAATGTTAAGATTTTAAAGATATGTTTATGTTTGGTTTCATTTGTCTGAGGCTGTTGAAATAGTATGTCGAATATCAAAGCTAGCTCGGGTAATTCTCACAATGGTGAGAGTGGAGTGCTAAGGACAACAGCAACGATGATAGTAATGGTAATGATGATGATGATGACGACGACACAGCAACAACAACAACAACAACAACAACAATAATAATAATTATAATAATAATAATAATAATGTTGTTGCTGCTGCTGCTGCTGCTGCTGCTGATGATGACAGTAACGATAATTATGATGATCAGAATATTGATAATGATAGTAGTGATAATTATAACAGTAACGATAGCAAGAAGAAGAAGAAAAAGAAGAAGATGGCGAGCAAGCGAGCGGGAGAGAGAGAGAGAGAGAGAGAGAGAGAGAGAGAGAGAGAGAGAGAGAGGAGAGGAGAGGAGAGGAGGAGAAAGGAGAGCGTATTGAATGCATGCCGAAAATGATTGTGGAAATTGTAAAATGACTCGAGTAATTCATTTTCCGTTGGGTAACAGCAAAGTTAGCTCCTGTTGACAGTCATCCCTAGAATGCTACGGTGCTAAACACACTGAGAAATGTGAAATTGAGAAATAACGGACTTTGCCCCCAAGACAGGTGGAAGAGGGGGGATGTAGAGGTCAAGGTGTGTGTGTGTGTGGGGGGGGGGGGACAGTTGTACGAGAAGGTTAGAAGGTAATGGATGTGGAGGAGTTTACTTAACTACAGTTTTAACAAGTTGTCAACTTTAGATTGTTTCTGCCTTCAGTTTTACTCTCTCTGTCTCTCTAACTTTAAGTCTTTAAACTGAGAAATAATTTCTGCTTGTCTTCCTGTTCTCTCTCTCTCTCTCTCTCTCTCTCTCTCTCTCTCTCTCTCTCTCTCTCTCTCTCTCTCTGGTGTGAACGTGCTTACCACTGAAACTGAAATAATTAAACTGTAACATATTCTGTTTTGTGACGTGAGGGTGAGAAACAGACACCGTGTCCCGGTTTTTTTTTTTTTTTTTTTTTTTTTTTTTTTTTTTTTGCAGTCATCTGGGCTTTGACAGAATCCAAACCCAGGCCGCGTGCATGCTAGTTAAATGTCAGACGTATAAATGTAAATCTGCGAAAATGATAGGCGCGCGTGAGCAGCATCACTAGCGAAGTCGATACCGTTTGTTTTGCTGGTTTAGCTGCTGGTGTTGTTCTTGTCGATTGTGTGTGTGTGTGTGTGTGTGTGTGTGTGTGTGTAGCGGACGGGGAGGGCAGGGGATGGAGACGGTAGAGGTGTAGAGTGTATGCAAGGCGACGGGAGGAAGAGCGCGAAAGTTAATGTGCAAGACTCTTGCAGTGCAAGGCGGTACGCATGTCACTGTTACGAGCTGTCCGTATCTCACTCTCTCCTCTATACTCTGTATAGGTATGTATGCAGATATAGATATAGATAGATAGATATATAGATAGATAGATAGATAGATAGAACACACAATCGAGAGGGATTGCGATAGTTTCCTCATGCAGCTAGTGAAGGATTTTCATATTTATTATATACATTTTCTCATTTACTTCATCTTCAAGTTTTTTTTTTTTCCTCTCAATTTCAAATCTTTGCCAAGTCATTATTACTATAATGATGGAGAGAATTGTTAACCTGCACTTGTTTTCTCCCACTACTTAATTGTTCAGCATTATATTGTTTGGTCAATCAGTGGGTGATTGCATCTCTTAGGAGATCCAAGGAAAGGTTTTCTGCACAATTCTTAGCCACTGACAATGTTTGGGTTATTGAACAGCACAGCAGAGAGCTGACCACTCAGACTGTTCCATATCTTTTGATCTCCCTTGCATCCTTAAATGGATCCTCGAGCATAGGCTCAAAGATTGTCCCTTTACATTTTATACTGTTTGCGTAATGTTTTTAGTTTTCAACAACTTTTTTCCTCTCCACACTTTCGTTTTGTTTAATTCTACTACCTTTCGCTGGCTGCTTTGGGGGTGTTGTTGGATTCTTTTTCGAACCCTTTGCGGTCGGAACACCACAGAATTATGGACAGTGGTGTGTCTCTATCCGACGCTAAGAGCACAGACACAATAAGCCTTGTGTCCCCGATGATGAGTCCGATTCGGCGGACGAAAGGCCTCGGAGCAGGCGATACATATAAATTTTTGCCTTAGCGAGGGATTGGTATAGCCGAAGCGAGGGATTGGTATAGCCTTAGCGAGAGATTGCGATAGTTTCCTCATGCAGCTAGTGAAGGGTTTTCATATTTATTATATACATTCTCTCATTTACTTCAGGGATTGGTATAGCCTAAGCGAGGGATTGCGATAGTTTCCTCATGCAGCTAGTGAAGGGTTTTCATATATTTATTATATACATTCTCTCATTTACTTCATCTTCAAGTTTTTTTTTCCCCTCTCAATTTCAAATCTTTGCCAAGTCATTACTATAATGATGAAAGAATTGTTAACCTGTACTTGTTTTTCCCCCACTACTTAATTGTTCAGCATTATATATATATAGAGAGAGAGAGGTGTTTGCCTTTAACGAAAAAAAACATCGTGTTTATAATTACCTGAAAAAATAAAACGACGTGCTATTTAGACGACGCTGTAGATGCATTTAATACATGCATTATATTGATCAATTCTATTGATGCGATGTATTCTAGTTTCTGCTGTTAAAATGAAATCAACCCCACTGAATATTTTCAGTACTCTATACTACCTTTAATTGATAAGGATACCCCTCGAGCAAGTCCTTCCTTTAAATATCTCTCCTTTCTTTTTCTTTTTTCTCTTTTTGTGTGTGTGAGCATATATATATATATATATGTGTGTGTGTGTGTGTTGCCTCCAACGCACACCACAGATCTAAGTTCAGCTTCTATCCCTGTCTTCAAAAGGAGGATTACAAACCAATCACGGAACAAGCCACTAGTGGCAAGTCAGCCAGAATGTCAGGAACGTCCTTGCACCTGAACTGGTGGCAAGGAAGCGGCAACATCGGGCAAATGCAGAACGTCATCTTGAAGCTTGAAGAGGGATTCAGTCGTGAACTTGCATCAAAAAACAGACGTTCTGTCGCTCTGAAGAGTTCTCTGGTCATCCTCTTGCTTTGCACGGATCCTGGCCTTCCTGGCAGGGCCTGCAATCACTCTCACACACAACGTGGACACAAGTAGTGCTTCTGGCCGCTTTGACAGCAACGCAATTAATATCCCAGGCAGGCTTTTTGCAGTATCATTTATTTGTTACTGTATTCATTATTTTACTTTTGTTTTATTTATCCACTATTGTTTTACTTGTTCGTTTGTTTGTGTACTTAGTTTATTAGTTACTTAGTTAGTTTGTTAGTTATTGATCTATCTATTGATTAACTAGTTTTCCTGTCAGTGTGTCAGGTATGGTCAGGCTCTGTTTCTAGAAGACTGGTTGTAATTCTTCAGTGTAATTACGTTGCACTGAATTTCTTTAGTTATAAATGAACCAAACTTTGATGTCTCCACCACGCGTCATAGTAGAAGCACGAGAATAAAACAACGCCTGGTGGATTCTCCCTATGAAGAGAAAAAAATATGTAACATCTCTTCCCGCACTCGATAGGATAAACTAGATTACGGAGCCATGACGGATTCTGTCCTGTGGCTGTATTTAGTTGCAACGTGGTGACCCGAAGAATCGGGGCTGCCTTCTTCTGGAGCACGTTCAAATTCGCGTGCCATGGCACACACCATGTTGGTCATTTCGCACACAACAGAACACATCATGTGGCCTGGCAGAGAGATTTTGAAAGGAAGTGGGAGGAGACAGGAGAAAATGAGAGAGAGAGAGGGGGGGGAGAGAGAGAGAGAGAGGGGGGGAGAGAGAGAGAGAGAGAGCGAGAGAAGAGAGAGAGAGAGAGAGAGAGAGAGAGAAGGACAGACACGGAGACAGACAGAAACAGTTTCGTATACGGAGAGAGAGAGAGAGAGAGAGAGAGAGAGAGAGAGAGGGAGAGGAGGGGAGGGAGGGAGGGAGGAAGGGAGAAAACATGTGAAATAAAGAAGAAGTGAACTGCTGTCATACCCTTAGTCGTAAACATTTACATCTTATCATCAATATCACTGCATTAGCTAGAAATGGGGGGAAAGTCTTTTAGATATACAAAGCCAAGATTAATAACGTAATTGAAAGTGTCACGTTTTCCAATAACACTGTCACATCGATCAATGGATTCTATCTCTTTATAATCACACTGTTTCATGAAATGAATCTTCTTGAAATCTTCTTGCCAAACTGCGTGTCCCAGTGGCAACAAACTCTCGATTCAGTAAACAATTAAGCGGTCAATGATCTGTCAATACACACAAATCAGTGCAACGGAATCACACTGATGCACGACAATCAATCTTCTGAAAATCGTCCTTGATCATGCCAGACAGAGAAGAAGAAGAGAAGAAGAAAGAAGAAGAAGAAGAAGAAGAAGAGGGGGAGACGGTTAGCTGAAGTATTAGTGAGATTGCTGCCAAAGCAGCTGCGAGCACTTGTGGCTAAGTGTAAGTGGGCCTGATCGAAAGACCACGTCAGGAAGAACAGGATCAGGACAAGGCAGGGGATAATCAGAGAAGCCTCTCACCCTTTAGTCATAAACACGTGTCACAGATCCATTATGTCAGCGTCTTGCCTACCGGAGTAATAATCGTGTTCAAACCAAACGGAAAGAGAGAACGAGAGAGAAGAGAGAGAGAGAGAGAGAGAGAGAGAGAGACAGACAGACAGACAGACAGACAGACAGACAGACAGACAGACAGACAGACAGACTGACAGACAGAGACAGAGACGGAGAGACAGAGAGGGACAGAGAGAGAGAGAGAGAGAGAGAGACATAGACAGAGAGAGACAGAGAGAGACAGTAAGAGAGAGACAGACAGGCACAGAGACAGACAGACATACAGACAGACAGACGGGCAGACACACAGACAGAGAGAGAGAGAGAGAGAGAGAGAGAGAGAGAGGGAGAGGGAGAGAGAGAGAGAGAGAGAACTAGAGTAAGAAAGAAAGAATAGAGTAAGAAAGAGAGAGCGAGAGGAGAGGTAGAAACACAGACAGGGAGGCAGGCGTGAGAGCAAAGACAGACTGACTGAAAAACACAGAAAGACGGAAAGACAGGAAGATGACAGAAATCGATGTAACTTGGAAGAGAGAGAGAGAGAGAGAGAGAGAGAGAGAGAGAGAGAGAGAGAGAGAGAGAGAGAGAGAGAGAGAGAGAGAGAGAGAGAGAGAGAGACAGACAGACAGACAGATAGACAGAGAGAGATCATATTTTCATTTAAACAAGGATTGAAAGTAGGAAAATTGAGAAAAACCGAAGACAGAATCAATTTAAAGTTCGGCAACTTGTTAAAACTGTAGTTAAGCAGCCACCGCCCTCCCTCCTCCCATTCCTCCTCTCCCCGCCCTCGTATCCCGCTCCGTCCTCCTTTTAAGGAAAGAAAAAAAAATAGTAGTGCGTCATGTCCGAATATCAAAATTCCATGTGTCTTTTGAACTGTAGCATTCAAAGGAACAGTGCAAGTCGTGGGAAAAAAAATTGCAAGTCATTTCATTTTGCAGTTTGCACGTGAGTGTTTGACATTCAAAACCCCCCCCCCCCCCCCCCCCTCTGTGTCTCTCTGTCTCTGTCTCTGTCTCTCTGTCTCTCTGTCTCTCTCTCTCTCTTCTTCTTCTTCTTCTTCTTCTTCTTCTTCTTCTTCTTCTTCTTCTTCCTTCTGATCCTACACGTTTTCATCATTTTCGTTTTTCTGCCCCTAAGAGAAACGTGATCCCATTATTCCCTCCCATCCTCTCATACCCCGCAACATTCCCACACCCGACCCATCTGACTCTGGGTGAAACCGTCTCGTAAACGCCATTGTGGCATTTTCGTTGTCTGAAAAACGAAAGCCTCTGTGAATAACATGGCACAGAAAGAACTCTTGCGGGCATGGCAGTGATAGCTGTTACGGAAGAATATCAATATATAAATATTCTTTAATTTTATAATTGTTTTAGTATTGAGTGATCAGTTCGGTCCATTCGATCACTACACCATTGTGACCCCCAATTCCATTTCTCTCTCTCTCTCTCTCTCTCTCTCTCTCTCTCTCTCTCTCTCTCTCTCTCTCTCTTTGTGCTTTATTCAGTAATCACACGAAAATGAAGTTCGTTTGGTCCTTAATTATCCCGAATTAAGTGATCTTAGACATCAGTGTATTTCACCTAAATACTTTAGACATTCTTAATTCTTTGAATTGATTTTGTTAACGACGTCGACAAATGATAACACAACAAAACAGCTTGCTGCATATTTGTACAGAGGGTTGAAACATGAAAATTCTGTAATATTTTTGTTATTAACCTTCCCGAGTAGTAATGGATTATGCAAGGTTATTTTTGTTAATGGATTATGAAACGTTATTTTACGTGTATCCCATTTCTAAGGGGCCAAGGCCTTTACGATTAAACATTTTTGTGTCTCTCTCTCTCTCTCTCTCTCTCTCTCTCTCTCTCTCTCTCTCTCTCTCTCTCTCTCTCTCTCTCTCTCTCTCTCTCTCTCTCCAGGACGCTACCCTGTTTATGTAAATACGTCTGTTCGGTGTATTAGATACTGGCTTAAGTTATTATGTATGGATGGTAATAGACTGCCGGTGAAAGCTTACGAGATGTTGTGGCTAGACTCACGCGGTATATATACATAGGTTTCAAGGAATCGAGAAACATAATTTCAGAACGGTTTTGGAATGGTATAGCTAAATCAAGGAGTTGAAAATGTAATGTGTTTCTGGATGAATTTCGCCAGAAGCTTATTGACTGCCGATGGCAAAACTGGAAACATATCCAAGACAGTGACTGGTTTTCTTTACATAGAACTTTCAAATCAACTAGGAGCTGTGAAAGGTATCTTTTAATTGACATCGACAAACATATTAGATGTTATTTAAACAAAATATAGATTCGGAGTAACAGACATGGCAATACATCGGGACCGATACAATCAGGTATCAACTAATTATGTAGCATGCCCATTGTGTAATGACGCAATAGAAGATGAAGTACATGTTTTGTTTTGTTGCCCTAGTCTCTGTGAGCTTCGGCAACAATATATTCCAGGAAAATTTTATGTAAATCCATGTCTATTTAACGTAGCCTTATTGATGGCTAACAGTAACGAAATTATACTGAAGAATGTATGCATGTATTTATATAAGGCATTTAGAAGGCGTGCGACTGTAGTTGAAGGATGTGGATGTTAATATTGAAGCATGTATCTGTTGTATTCTATGGTCAAAAGATGTTGGAATTTGTCATTATTTTGTTGATGTATCCTTACTTTTTCTTGTCGTTAAAAAGTGCCATTGTAAAGAGTTCCCCCCTTCAGTAGGGGCTGTGGCCTAACCTGAATAAACCATTTTCCATTTCCATCTCTCTCTCTCTCTCTCTCTCTCTCTCTCTCTCTCTCTCTCTCTCTCTCTCTCTCTCTCTCTCTCTCTCTCTGTAGCTATTTCTTCCTACCTCTCTCACTGCTCTTTCCTTTGCAGTCTGTCTCTGATTGTCTGTCTCTTTCTCTTCCTGACTGTTTGTCTGGCTGTCTATATCTCTTTTTTTGTCCTTTTTTCCCTTTCCACTTTCTCTTTACGCCTCAGACTAATCAATGTTTTTCCGGCGTTTCTCAGGCCTTAAATAATCCCGGTCTGATGAAAGATGTCCACAGGTGCCATTGTGGTACCGCCATGGTACCAGTACAGGATTCAGCAAATATACGTACAGTCCTGGTAGGAAAAGAAGCCCTGTGGACTCGGCCAGACTTTCAATTCAACCGTCTGGCTTCTGTTGGCAGTGAAGTAGTTGTGGAGATTCTCACCGGCGACAAGCAGGATGCTAGGTTTTTTTGTTTGCTGGTCTGGGGGTTATCACCAGTGTGTGTTTTTTTAGACACACGATGGGTTTTTGTGTCCTTGGTATTGGTTCTGGTTCCCTTCATGATATCAGACGTCTGTGGGAATGTGTCTGGTTGCTGGAATTTAAATTCAGCTGTGGATGACTTTTATGCGCACGTTTGAGACAGCAGAGCGGTTGTCAAAACCCAAAGCTATCCACGTGATCACTGCTCTGTTAACATTGTTATTATATTTGGTTGGATTTCCTTTGAAAGATGTTACAATTTAGTGTCAAGTATAATCAATATTTACTTACTTATCTGTGTTTATTGACGCGTGCTCTCTCTCTCTCTCTCTCTCTCTCTCTCTCTCTCTCTCTCTCTCTCTCTCTCTCTCTCTCTCTCTCTCTCTCTCTCTCTCTCTCTCTCTCTCTCTCTCTCTCTTCCCCTACACAGTTCTTCTCTGATGACCAGTTAGTTGTCATTGTGTCCAAGACCCCGGAATCATTTTGATCTAGTAAAAGATGTTCAGAAGCACCACGGTGGTACCGTCGGAGTCTGAAAAGTCTTCAGTAAATAACTGTTCGATCTGTAGCAGGGGAAGAAAGACCCCCTGTGGACATGGTAGGACTAGCAATCCATTTGGGTTTTGTTGTCTGGAAGGGGAGATTCTTGCTATTGCCATGAGGGACAATACACTATCTCCTCGCGCTTCTAGGGATGCGTGAGCGTGCAAGTGTGTGTGTGTGTGTGTGTGTGTGTGTGTGTGTGTGTGTGTGTGTGTGTGTGTGTGTGTGTGTGCGTGCGTGTGTGCGTGCGTGCGTGCGTGCGTGCGTGCGTGCGTGCGTACGTGCGTGCGTGCGTGTGTGCATGCATGCGTGCGTGCGTGCGTGAGTGTGTGTGTGTGTGTGTGTGTGTGTGTGTGTGTGTGTGTGTGTGTGTGTGTGTGTGTGTGTGTGTGTGTGTGTGTGCGCGCGGGCAAACTGTGGTGCCTTTGGTGCCATTCACTGCTCAGCCTGTGGGAGCTTCTTGTCATTTTTCAGGAATCCTCCCGGTGAGAGTCTCTCATTGTGTTGTGTCATACTGTATTGCTTTTGTGCTAAATGCCTTTATATGATACAGGACAATCAAGTGGAGAGAGAGTAGAGAGAGAGAGAGAGAGAGAGAGAGAGAGAGAGAGAGAGAGAGAGAGAGAGAGAGAGAGAGAGAGAGAGGTTGCTTACACACATTGGGTTCACGTTAATTTCATGATTTCAGGTAATCCATTGTCTCCTTCTTTGATAAACAATTACTTTTTTTACAAAGAAAATCCAGGCCTGGAATTTCTAGACATGTTTCTGTTGTTCTGCATCAAAACACGATGACTCTAGCAATCCTAATGTACTACAATATTTTCAGAAATGTTCCGTTTACCTCTTTATGTCCGCACCTTAAGTGGCATAGAATACGCTGCCAACCTTTTGCTTGAATTCGGCGTTTACGTACTTCCGTCTATGTAGTACATTGTTAAGAGAGAGAACTTTCATAATGTCTAGACTGCCTTGACAAGAAGCCCTTGTCATTGGAGAACAAAGCCGAAAATGTATGCAAAAAAATAATTTTCTTTCTCTAAGAATTCCAAATGACTCTTTGTTTTCTCCTGTCTGACGTAGTCTGATAAATATAGGTTTTGGTAAATATCCAGTTAGCCTCTGCAGTGAGAAGACCCGTGAAACTATCAGTCTTAAACAGATGTTTGAAAATGTCACTAGGCGTATACGTTGAGATGGGGGTTTATTGATATTTCTTTTTCAAGAACTGCCCATGTCACCAAATTTGAAGCCTACCGCAGAGAATGCATCGTGATAGGGCATACCCACGTGCTTTCTACATGCTTTCAAATCAAGTTATTTTCACCAGATGTCTTGTCAAATCTTCTGTAACAATCACCCTAATATGCTTTTTCTTCTGTCTCTTTCTGCTGAAATCTGTATTCTCGCCCCATATCTTTTTTCTTTTCGTAAATCTTGCTGCACTTTCATCTTATCTATGTCTCTGCGTTCCTTCCCCCCCCCCCCCAATCCTAGCTCCCATCTCTCTCTCTCTCACTCTCTCTCTCTCTCTCTCTCTCTCTCTCTCTCTCTCTCTCTCTCTCTTCTTCTTCTTTCTTCTTCTTCTTCTTCTTCTTCTTCTTCTTCTTCTTCTTCTTCTTTCTCCCTTTTTCCCCGTTTCTGTCTCTCACTGTTTCTGTTTCTGTTCTGTTGTCTCTCTCTCTCTCTCTCTCTCTCTCTCTCTCTCTCTCTCTCTCTCTCTCTCTCTCTCTCTCTCTCTCTCGTCATCGTTTTTCTCTTTCTGTCTTCCTCTCTTTACCCTCCTTCTTGACTCCCTTCCCTTTCTCACTGTTCCTTCACGCCTCAAACTGATCATCAGCGTTTCAGAAGCCCCAAATCATTCTGGTCTGAGGGCGGTTTTGCAAAAGTGGCATTGTGGTAGCCTCCCGGTGCCTGAAAAGACTTTGGCAAATAACTTTTCAGTCTTCGGAGGAAATGGAACTCTGCAGACAAGGCCGAAATTCCAATCCATCCGTGTGGGCTTGTGTTGAAAGGGAAGTGGGCTGTACCAAGCGGAACACTCTCCTTTACATCGCAGCTTCGGAGTTACCAGTGTGTTTGAAATACAGATGGATTTTGCTTTTACTTGCAATCGGGTCGTTTTTCCTTTATCACCTGAGATACATATCGGAATGGCCCATCCAGTTCGCTTGAATTTGGATTCAGCTTCAGCCGATTTTCCATGTATAGTTTTAAAACTAGTAAAGAATCACAAAACGCATCATCATATTACATACATTCTATTTGACTACTTGACTCTGCTGAATGTTTTGATTTAATATTGAACACTGATTTTACTTCTTCTTCTTCTTCTTCTGTTCTGTTAGACGTCTCTCTCTCTCTCTCTCTCTCTCTCTCTCTCTCTCTCTCTCTCTCTCTCTCTCTCTCTCTCTCTCTCTCTGTGATATTGTTTTACACTTTATAAACTAGATACATTGACACTACTGATGTAACGTGTGTGTTTTTTGTGCGGGAATGAGGGTTTAGACGGGGTGAAGGAGAGAGTGAGTGAGTGTGTGAGTGAGTGAGTGAGTGTGTGTGTGTGTGTGTGTGTGTGTGTGTGTGTGTGTGTGTGTGTGTGTGTGTGTGTGTGCGCGCGTGTGCGTGTGTGAGTAAACTGCGTGGAAGTAGGACAGGAGGGGAGGGGAATTAAGTAGGCATCTTTTAATCGTAAAATACCGGTTGATTTGCTCCTTTAAAATAATCTCTTCAGCAACACAAAATGTGACAGAAAGAGAATTCTACCACCGTTGTCAAACAGTTTTTTTTTTTTCATTTTCCAAATGACCATAAACATTCAACGTAAAAATGTGTTGCCAATCATTTTGTCATTTTGGAGTCCATCTGTCTAAAAACTGTGACACGGAAA